>VKOC01017572.1:0-72464 GCA_009364415.1 Spea multiplicata | reverse complement strand
GATCATTCTTTGCAATAAAAAGATAGTAATAATTTGAAATGTTGACAAGTGTGACTGATTCACAATACATCATCAAAATATCACTCCAGCCAGTTAGCAACTCTGTGTGTAGTCAAATGTATGCTGTCATTGAAGCCCAATAAATATAAGTGAAAACTCATCATTTATAATAATAGAATAAACAAAATTGCACTGAATTTACTGTGTATGTGTTTGTTTTTCTAGGAGAGCGTCAACCCCTAATTGATCTGAGGAACCAAATTGAAAAGGGGTGTCCCTTGGACAGTATACCCCTCTTTGCAACAGAGGAAGCATTAGGAAAGGGGAGAAGAGAGAAAGTGAAAAGGAACTCAGCAGATGTTGACGAGACTTCTTTAATGGACATGGTAAACACATTAAGTGCTCGCTCACATTTTAGCTAGTCACAAATGTCAACTGATTTTAGTTAGTATTTAATAAAGATCAACAATTCCAGTTACTTTTAGGCCTACAGTCCTGTATATTTAAATACTAAATTGGTTTAGATTTTTAAACAAAATAGCATAAAACAAATACATTCTGAATAAACACAATGATAATTGTACTTTCCTTTATTTTATGTAATTTTTTTTGGCATATCTGATAAATTTTAGTATTAGATATACACAAAAATAGAAGAAATCAAGATTTTCTTTTTTCACTGCACAGTAAAGCATTTATGTTTAATAGTTTGACCTTAATGTGCAGAAAAGCACATTTTTCTGGAATACTTTTTTTAATTGTGTGATGCTGTTTTCAGGAAAATGCAACTGTAAGAACAAAAAAAAAGAAGACTAAAAATAGTATTCAACAAAAGATAATGGCAGCAGTGAAACAAAGCTGCTCTCAAATGGTGAGCAGTACGCTACTTTTTTTATTTTATCTTTCATTATAATAGTTTAGAATATATTTTAACTGATGTTATACTTCAGGAACCAAGACCTGTGAGAGAGTTGGAGGAATCAAGCATACCAAGTCCTCAGCCATCTGGGAGTTCGGACATGGCTGAAGAGGTCGACGAGTTAAAAAAAGAAATCAAAGAGTTAAAGGAAGATGTTAAATATGAGCAGCGCTACAGGAAAAAAGCAGAGAAAGAACTAAGGGAGTGGAAAGGTAATGAAACCTAGTTCTACCACAGCAATTGTTCTCAAATCTTAACATCAGTTCTCTACTGAAGAATTATCATCACAAAATGATTAAACATCTCACATGTCATTGCCAGGGATAGTGGTCTCTTTGACTACTCTTGTATTTTCTTTAAGATACATAATATCTCCTGTATTTAATATATAGTACCCTCCTGTAGCCAAAATAACTACGATAATTAACCATTCATTCATTCTATCCTTCCAGTCAAGTTTTGCACAACAAACATAAAAGACAGTCTTCACTTGTCAATGCTGAAAAGTGACCATAGTATAAGCGGGAAAATCATGGCTAGGTGTGCATCACACGATTTTAATGCACTCAACGGAGCTAAGCCACTTTGCATCAGCTGGTTCTTTGCCTCCACCCCATGCATTAAAATCATGTAATGCACCACTAGCTGTGGATTATCCCATACTTATAGGTGAAGACTCAGATGTTACAAATGGAGTTACACAAAGTATTAAATGAAGGGGTGACAATAATTATGAAATACATATAATTTCAGTGGAAAATGTTTTTTTTTTCATTTTTAATTAAAGGTTAGATTTTTTAAAATATTTTGAATAAAAGAACAAAAGGATAAAGCATGCCAATATTTGTGGAGGGCACTGTACAGTATTTAATTGTGATTATGTGTGTCTCTGCTTTGTTTTTCCAGAAATGCATGCTGTAGTACAGGATCTAAAGTGTACAGTAGGAGAAATAAAGAAAGTGTGCGGCTTAAAACAGAGGCCTGACACACTGCAGAACTCATATTCTGAGGACATTGATACACAAAGTGAAGAACCATGCACTTCTCAAGGAAGTGGGCAAGTAAGTGGGTCCCAATTATACAGTTATTGTAATCCTGTCTGAATACTTGATTCTGCATGGAGCTTTCGTACAGTTATTGGAAGCCCGTTGAGGCACATACAGAGGCTTACTGAATGCTGCTATGTAGCAGCATTCAGTAAGAGGCCGGTGCATTCTGGGAACCCACTGATCCCAGTGTGCACCATCTGTGAGAGTGCGGTTTAGGATACCTCCGCCGTGGAGGAAGAGGCAGCGGAATTGGTCATAAGTATCTGAGCATTTGTACAAAATCTCGGTATTGGTACTGACACTAGTATTGGTGCAGACCTACTAAAGAGCACTTCTGAGCCATTTTGTTATACATGTTTTAGCAGCCTAAAATCTGTCACTGTGGTGGTCAAACTTCCATAAAAATGACTGTTTTTTAATCCCTTTTAGGTAATCGATTACATCAGTTTGGGAGAGGGAGTGAAAATCAAGAAGAGCCAATTAGAAAAAATCAACACCCGTGATTTTAAAAAATTTACAAATGAGCTTTTCTTCGTCATATTTGGACGAGAAACTCTGGCAACACACTCTCTAAAAGGAAGAAAGGCACCGAATGCAGAGACCAGCAAGGAGGCACTTCCAGCTCATAAAGTGGCTGTCTTAATGGGTAACTTGATGATGACTCTGTTAGGCCCAAACAATATCTAAGTTTAAAACATTTTCTTATTGATTAATTGCTTTAGGAAAAAGGTAGTTATTTAGATGAGAGTTAAATCTTGTTTTAATAACGTGATGCTTTGTCATCAAATTTGATAATTAAATGACTTATGAAAATAAGAAAACTCTGGTGTGGACTTATAAAATAACATGTTCTTAAGCCCACTTTGCTTTTGTATTAATGCTTCACATTTCAGAGGTAGCATTTCATTCATATATCTTAAGCATACTGTATGCCTGTGGTGAAGGAGTGGTAACTGGGGGAAAAAAAGTTTTTCTGATTTTTTTTTCAGAATACATCCAAAAGAGGTTTGATGTTTCAAAATCTGACATAAAGACAGTCATACGGGCAAAGTTGAATAATGAGGACAAGCTCTTCAGAAAACGAAACTTCCAAGGAGAATGTGGGAAGAAATAAAGAATCAGTCTATTATTTATAAGTAAATAACAGGCTGATAGTTAGACTGTATTTGTAGTATTTAAAGTTCACTATAAAGTTCACTGTCATTTGTACTGTTTCACAAAAATTTATTGGATGTATATTTTGTTAAAAAAAAAATTAAATTATATTACAATGCTAGTGTGAAACCTGTTTTTTTGTACTGTCAATACACTTTCAAATAAAACAGCTTTTTTTTAACATCCTGGTTGTATTTTGATGGTATTGTACAGCATTGTATTCAGTAGTATTGTAATTGTACTACTACAGTTGTAATGTAGTATTAATTTAGTACTACTTCAGCTGTATTGCACTAATACTGCAGTTGTTTTTTACTAGTACTTTAGTTGTACTGCAGTAAAAGTGCAGTAATAATGCAGTAAAAGTGCCATAATACTGCAGTAAAAGTGCCGTAATACTGCAGTAAAAGTGCAGTAAAACTGCAGTAATACTGCAGTAAAACTGCAGTAAAAGTGTAGTAATACTGCAGTAAAAGTGCAGTAATACTGCAGTAAAAGTGCAGTAATACTGCAGTAAAGGTGCAGTAATACTGCAGTAAAAGTGCAGTAATACTGCAGTAAAAGTGCAGTAATACTGCAGTAAAAGTGCAGTAATACTGCAGTAAAAGTGTAGTAATACTGCAGTAAAAGTGCAGTAATACTGCAGTAAAAGTGCAGTAATACTGCAGTAAAAGTGCAGTAATACTGCAGTAAAAGTGCAGTAATACTGCAGTAAAGTGCAGTAATACTGCAGTAAAAGTGCAGTAATACTGCAGTAAAAGTGCAGTATTGCAGTTTTTTCGTGTCCAAAAAACTGCATTCTTCTACATGTAACAAAGTGCAGTATTACTTCAAAAAAAACAGCAGTAATTTTTCGTAAGGGATCAGCTGTCCGATTAATGCTTCGGTTCCTAAAATGCTATAGTTTTAACCTCTGCGGGTGACTGAAATATAGATATAGATGAGCTGTCAGATTGCACAATATACCCGATTCATTCTTTCCACTTTGATCAATACCAATATTATGCTGCATCACTTATTAAATTGCTACCTCTTCGGATAATAGCTTGTGGAAAGGCGCAGTTCTCTAGTGCCAGAGGCTAAAACAATACAGGTAGAGACCAAGAAGTATATTGCAGCTAACGTTAGGATTCCAATGCCAACTTGAATGAATTAAGAAGGAACATTTGCATTAAATACTTTCAGCATGCAATCTGTAGAGGCAGATGTGATGCAGATCTGTTAAACAGATATAATTATGAATCATTTAAAAAATGTAGATTAAAGTTCTGTATTTCATTATATATGGTTTACCTTAGATGTGAAAGTTAATCTTTAAAGGTATGCTTAGATTAGATCTAATCCTGAAAACCTCTGGACTATTTTTTTTACCGCTGGCGAAAGAACCTTTGTGACGGCCTATTTAACGTTAGCAGGAAATCAGAATCGGCCCATTTTAAAAGATGAGCGACTATCTCAGACTTTCCCTTTTTGTGTTGTTTATTTTTCAAGATAACTACAGTAATAAAAAAAACACTATGTAGGAAGGAGCAGTAATCGTTGGTTTTCGGAATGGTCTACATCAGGAAATGTCTCCAATGTCCCCTCGACCCTAGCTAAATGACACGGTTTTGTATTCTGCATTTAACTGTCAGAAGGAACACTTGCAAATTTCCAACTGCTTTTCCAAGGGAGCCACAAGGGAAATCAGTGTGCTGCTGGTGACAAAGGGTGACAGACTATGACTGCCCGGTACGGATTAGGCTGGAGTCCATGTGTCATGCTGTGTAATGAACCCACATAAACACTAATTTATAGCTGGACGATGAACTGAGCTTTCTACATTTCTTATGCATTTCATGGACTTTAGACATATCTCCCACATTGAAAAGAGAAACAACAAAGAATTTGACAACAAATAAGGACCATGCCGCCTATCTAGTGTGCCTGTTTTGCTGATGTCAAGACTTCCCCTCACTGTATTGGCCTCTACCACTTCTGATGGAGACTACCTATGCACCCTCTAGTTTTATGTTATGACCTCTTGTTCTAACATTTCTCCTTCTTAAAATAAACTTCCCTTCTGTCTTCTTTCTTCCAAACTATACAAGTTCACATCGCTTAATCTTTCACAATAATTTTTATCCTATTCCAATATATTAATATCCTTCTGGAGATGGGTCTCCAGAACTGCACATAATACTCCAGGTGAAGTTTGAACAGAGATTTGTAAAGTGGCATAACCATCTCTCTCTTTCTGCTACAAATGTCCCTAGTTATAAAACCCACTATTCTGGGTGCTTTATTGTATAGCTTGTTTACCTTTAGGTCATAAGAAATAATTACTCCCAAGGCCCTCTGTTCTGTTATCGTTGACAAAACAGTGCCCCAGAGCTAAATTCTGCCAAGTGCATTATTTTACATTTTTCAAAATTAAACTGCCCCACTCTCAACCACTCTTCTTATTTACTTAAATCACTTGCCAATTGACTTGTTCCACCATGAATGACTAGCCTGTTTGCTTACTTTGTATCATCTGCCTTAATTAACAAGACAATGATGATGACCTTGCACTGGGTAAGGGTGATATCTGGTTCCTAGACCTCTGTCTTAAGTTCTCGTATAATCAAGCTTTATATCAGTGAATAATCAGGAAGGAAAACAAGGGAAAAAATAGTTAAGACAATGCATATCTTAAACAGGCAAAACATTTTATTGAGGGAAGGGAGCTTGTTGAATGTATCTTTTGATGTGGATTGGAATATCCATAACTTCCTTCCACTGAAAATGGACAATACACCTTTTCATCATTGGATAAATGGACACCCAAAGACTGTATAAATCCAAGCCCAAATACTTTAATTTATTTATCTTTTCTATGGTGTCAAACACCTTAAATTTAGATTTGCTACTTTTTTTCCTGCAGTAAACCCATGCTGTTTCTGACCTTGCAAAGACGTACTGATCTGTAGTTGGAGGTCTTCCCCAATACCTATTTGTGAAGCAGTACTACAATTGCCATCTTCCAATCTTCTAAAACCACTCCTGTCAATAGCGGCTGATTAAATAAGAGTTTTTACTTTGTAGAAATCAAGTAGAACTGAACACATACAGTATGCTTTACATGTATCACATTTTCCTCTTTCTAAATGGAGTTCCTTCTCTTCACCTTTCTCTGTAAAACTGAACTGAAGTATTTATATAGACAGCAAACTTCTCCTTCAATATTTGTGCAGAGTATTTTTGTGATGAGTATTACAGTGGTTTCCTTTTCCTTTTAGACATAATAACAAATTTAGCGTAGCGTTCTGCAGAATATCTCTTAAATAATTCCATTTCTCCTGAACTCCGTCTAAAGACGTCCAGACAATCAAAGACGCTACATATATCTTTCCTTTTTATAAAAAAAACAGCCTTTATAAAATCTAAAACCTAAGTTTTAGTGCAGTGCAACTCAACCTCTATGTTTTTTTGAAACCACGCTCATTATTGATGCCTGGAGCCCAAACATACTCCTACTGTTTCACAGGGCCTTGCTTTTCTGAAAATCCTATATCTTAAAGTATTTTCAAAATCCAATATCAATAGGGACCTCAATATAGACAATAAGCTTTGGAGATTTTACACAAACTCTTGTATTCAACTCTTGTATGCTTACCTATTGTTTAAAGAGTTGGTAAGATGTTCCATATGTTAAATATTATATACAATGGAGAGAATATCTACCCTTGAGGGAACTTGGCTCTAAATCCTACAACCTAGTATTGAGACTACCAAGAATCCCAACAGGTCACCACGAGATAGAAAACTAATGGGATCCGTAGTGCATGACTACGGACTGGGGTTTACCTTTAACAGATAGCCATGTGGTATTCATGTAGCAGTGATGTCCGTGTCTAATAATAAACGTCACGTTTTATTTCAAGCAATATTCAACTGCTAGAACTACTAATCCCTCCTAGACAAACACGGCGGGAAGTAACAATATGGAGTCCGTATTCAGTTTCATTAATCTCCTTCTTACATGCATGTAAGCTGAAATACTTCATTCACAATGTAAGTCACCCAAGCCCTCCCTCTTGCTGCAGAACTTGATCCAATGCTGAACTATAAATGAATATAGTAAATTGGTTCCTTAATGGGTTCTTGGCTAAATCTTCAAAGTAACTGTGCAGAATACTAACAGCCTGCTGCATTATGACCCTTCGAATAAGGCTGTTGTGCTATAGAAGGCGATAGCACTAGTACAGGAGTTACGGTACTTAGACCAGAGTCACTTTATTATTTGAAAAGTTGTAAGGAAGAGTCTTATTTTTAAAAGACTGGACAAATAGATCAGAAAGACATGCCACCACTCCATGATCTACCTTGGGGACATTTTGGAACCAGCCCATGTACACCTAGCCAGCGCAGGCTCCATTTTAAAAACGTACTCTATGCCTGTGCTTAGCATAATAGATGGCAACCACTGATGTAAGATGTGGGGGGGGGGTTGTTTTTGGTCATAAATATATCTAGCAGCTTTTATATTTACTGTTACAAATTTGAGGAGAGCCAGGTACCAGGCTGATGTCATCCTAGAGAAGGTATTGCCAGCTCATTCAGGTAAATGTATCTGAAGAAATTAAATTGGCCCACATTCAAAGGGAAGACCCAGGTGGGCAATGACAACAGGAAATAAAATCATGTGTTTAATGTGCCACAGTTGACTGACGGTTGGCAGTGCCTGCCATGGAGCAGGTGTAAAGTATGGGCCTAGTGTCCTGTGGTTATATATCTTCTGGCAATGATTTTGGCAAATATGATTTAATTCTCTAGTTTAAGTGTTCTAATTTGAAATTGATTTAATAAGCAGTGTTGCAGTTTGAGCATATAATTTGGTAAATGCTATACAAATCAGGTGGGGTTGCAATGTTTTCAAACAGCAATAAGAAAAGGATCCAGACAAGGCTGTGGGGGTATGAATTTAAAATTAAAACATCCTGACACTGTGTATGAGTGTAAATTAGTGTAAATGTGTGTGTTAGATTGAGTATGTGCTAGTGCATTTATTAGTTACCATGGGGGGGGGCAAGGGGCCATGGTGCTATACAGTTTACCTGTCCCCTGGGCCAGAATGTGCCAGCTTTCCTCAGATAAGCAGATCAATGAGGAGACAAATGAGGCGGTTGCCCCAGGGCTCCAAGGTCCATGTCAAGTCACAATAATGTGGTCACAAAGAGTCTCACAGGCATCATGAATCTGGGCCCATTTGGCCTTTACACTTCAGTCTGTGTGACACACATAACCGAAATTAAAGAGCATGTCTGAAATGTCAATTCAATACTTATCATTCAATTTCTTGGCTTTCATATTTTACTAGTACTACTCCTTCTATTCAGGTTCTTATGTCTACTTCAACATGTTTCACTATGAGAGCTTCCTAACTGGACACACTAACTAATGAACGTGTATGGGGAAACAGACTTCATTAGCATTGCCATAAAGAAACAGCTCAGTGTGGTGTTTGAGCAGGAAAAGTCTAGAATATTGATAGACTCATAACAATGGCAACCTCAAGGTCTACCAATAAAAGGGAGAGAAATTACATGAAGGCAGTTTTTTTTTTTTTTAATGCTAAACTACATTACTGTAAATCTCACTGTAGTTTATGCTCCAGGAGAAGATTTTTTTTTCCCCATGCGACTTTGCCTTTATCACCCAACAAAGTTATGGCAGGAAATGGGCTTTGCCATTCTAGACTGGAAAGTATAAAACAACATATAAGTAAATTAAGAATTAGTTTTAAGAAGTCTGGTGTCTAATAAAGCCATAACCTACAGCCACATTTGATCAAATGTGGCTATTTAAGTATAAAAAAAGCTACCTTCACCCATCACATAAAAATCCACCTAAGAATTTCTATAACCGATTTCTACCGTGTTATACACAACGTGTGAGACAATGTACGTGTGTCCCGTTCATGTCAGACCTGGCTTTGTGCCCAGAACAATTTCATTTCGAATGCACGTTGATTACATTTGCACTAGTTCAAGAAAATGACTGAATCTCCAAGTACATTTTGTTTTCATTTTTTTTTTCTTTTTAATGCAGTTAGACTGCATAGAAAAAGTGAAAGAAAGTGTAGTAGATTAATTTTGTGTTGATGGGATGCACAGGCAAAGTCAATTAGTATTAAGTAAGAAACATACAGATTACGATCAAACCATAATGCTGCTCATCGTTAAAGTGGTATAAATCAGTAAAAGATGCATTAACGATGTGTTTTTAATGAGGTCATTATTGCTAATGAAACCTTTTTTCTGTAATCATTAGTATTGCCAATGCCAAATTTGCATTGCTTTTAGGATACATTTATCTAATTGGGTAATAGATAACATTCCGTTTTGCATTTTTTCGTTTTTTATTATCAAAGTTTCTAGCACAAATACACATTTGGGGACTAAACTAGTAATTATATACCAGCTGAACTTTAAGAAAGATAGCACTCTGGCTGGCCTTTCTCAAAGAACATTAAGAGCTATAAATCCATGCATTGCATACACTAATTACTGTGTCTTGCAGGTATTGGAAAGCTGTAGTAAAGTCTACACAGAGCCATGGAGAAAGAGAAGCGTTTCTGCACCTCTCCTTCTTACGGATCTGTATGTATTATTCTAGCCTCTCGGTGCACTTGCACAAAAGGGCAGAGCCCCAGGGGACCGCCTCTCCCTCGTTCCTCCAATTGAGGGAGAGGGTGTGCCCAGAACTCCGCCCTTTTAGCAGAAGTGCGCCAGGTGGCCAGGATCAAGGAGAAGTGGACGAAGAAAGAGGCCAAAAGAAGCAAAGCTGCAGGAAAGCAGACAGTGACACAAAACAGTCAGTGGAGACAGTAGGAAGACACTTAATAATCATGATGTAACATAATGGATGCGGGAGTGGTTGTAGTGGGGGCAGCATTTCATTCTTGGACCCAGGCGGCACAATGTTTTGTTTTTTTTAATGAAAAGAAGCCTAGATGAGGCAGCTAATTAAGAATGGTACAAGGAAGCAGTTTAAAGGGAACATATGCATGGGAAAGAAAATGTAGAGTATATAGAAAAATGTGTACCACAGGGAAACATCTTGCATTATTGCACCCACAAATGAATGAATTATATTTACATAAAGTCTGCATTACTGCAACAAAGATATCCTGATATCTTCTTGAAGCAGTATTTACACTTGTAGATATGGTATTGCCTAAAAAGCAATAGCTTGACAAAGTTAAAAGGGGCAGTATATACTACTTTGTTTCCTGGTGAAAAACTTAATGTTAAATGTTCTAACTTAAATGAACAGTATAATGTTCCTGATAGCATCAACAAAAATAATGTATATTAAAAGTACTTTCTGAGCTTTTTTTATTAGCATTCTTTAGGAATTAAAAAGGGTACTTATCTAAGGGAGAAGCTACAGTTACAGAGGTTCAGCTCAACTATGGTCCGTCAGTTCTCAAAATCAACATGAGAGTTTTCAGTGCATGCGCATGGCGGGGTGTCTCAGACCCCCCCAGCGATGTGTTAAAACGCAGCCATGGAGCTACCTGGAAGTATATTACATGGGAGGAGGTGTGTTTAGTATCTACTGAGCATTTAACCCATTCTCCTTCCTCTCTACCTGGTTCACGTACTGTGAGCATCTCTTGAGGCAGCAACTGTCACCACCTCCTAAAGTTTGAAGTGATGCTTCTAAATGGAATAAGAAAGCAATTCTTTTAAATTCACGATACTCCTTTGAAAAAAAGCTTACCGGCCAAAACATTTGGTTGTATCCCAGACTTCCGATCTCATGCTCATCATCATACTTCGAAGCTTTTCTGGTGGATACACAAGATTAAGAGGGATACTTTGTCCTTTTTACACATGTATGTGGTGCTATTGTTTTGTTTTTATTTAGAAAAAAAAAATACAAAAACTTGTTATCTATCATACTTCAGTTAGCCAATGCAAGTCTCGTATTTTGAGCATTATATACATTATCTTGTACTATTACATTGCCACTTATTTTATATATACCAAATTTGTGACAAGGTTGGTTTAAGCAAGTTTTACAACCAGAAAAAAAGGGTGAGGGACATACATTTTTTACAGTGTATTATTAAAACAAACTGTTACCATGGTAACACTGGGAGTTGTTTATAAAGATGTTGCATCCAAATCAGACAAAAGGTGTCAATGGTGGTATTTCCAGTTCATACATATAGTTATGAGCCAAGCACTCATTTTTTAATGATCTGCATCAAGAACATCATCATATTAATTGTTACAGCAAATAATCACAATGAATAACACGGAATGGCAGGCAGTCCAATGGAACAAATCTCCATGCCATGAATGTAACATGGCCTTATTGCTCGAGTGGGTTGTCTTACAGGGCCCTATGCTACGACCAGTCCAGACTAGAAAACAGGTGACAAATACTTAAGGAGAAAACACTGTGGGATAGAACCCTAAAATTACCAGCAAAACTCACAGACAGAAAGCATTAAACAACTTTATTTACGTACAGTTTTTAGAGAACGGACCCATAACAGCACGTCTTTTATATGTCTTTTTAGCGTTTCACGTTTTTTGGTGTAAATAACCTGACTATTGCAGCGCAGTACATGCATTGATAAGTAAAAAGATGGTCGTTCACTTTAAGTACATTTTTTTTTACATACATGCTCTGGACTCATTGTGCACATTAATGTGTGGTATGCCTGTATATGGAGACTATAAAATAACATAAAACCATATTGGCTCTAGTGTCCCGCCGTGGGACCCTGGAAAGTTAAATACGGTGCTATGTGGTTGTTCAGTTGACATGACATCAATAGGCCAAATAGTCAATCCCTTTACTAATCTGGAGACTAATTGCAAACCTTAATGATCTGTCAGCTTGTGATGATTACAAAGTATTTTTAATTATTCAATACAGATGGAGAAAGCTATTAGTAAATGTTGTTTCTTAATCTCATCAACATGGCCAGTTGTGTTTTAATTACTAATTGTTGTGAATACTGTTGGCATCTGCTGTAGTTTAAACTGTGGGCCTAATTCAGACAGAATTACAATAGTGAGCATGTTAATAGTTGCCCGATTTTTCCTTCAAACAGCAACACTTAGATGGAATCCACAGTCAACTCTCCAGAGTGTATTTCAAGATTCACTGACAGACTCTAGTTTTATTTTCAGTAAATTATAGTTTGCTAGGAACATTTTAATTGTAAATAATAAAAAATGGAGTATTTCAGAAAAAAATGTCTTTAAATGAAAATACCTTATTAATACCTATTACTTTTACATATACAACACTATCACAATCAAGCAGTTTCTATATGGGGAAAATTAACGTAACTAATATATGTTCAACATGTAAAAGGGACTCATCATGTGCAGTTTTATCCGTACAATAGCCCCTTTAATTTATTCTGTAGTCCCCTGTTCAAACGCATGAATGGACTCCACAGAATCCCCCATATCCATTAGCCACTTTCCCCGTTCCTCAGCTCCTCCTGGCTGAGAACACCCACCAAAAATGGCTCAGTGGGGATTTAGGGAGGCTCTAACAAGGCTCCCCATGCGCATGCTCAGAAAACAGCACTTGCATCTGATGAGCCAATTGGTGTACAAAAGACAGGACCCACAAGGGGGCTGTTGATCTGCAGTTTCTCCCAAAGATAACCCCTTTATTTTAGTTATATTTTTTAACAGGTTTAACATATTTATACTAAAGTACTTACAAAAATAATATTTAATATGCCTACTTGCGTAGAACTTAATGTTTTTGCGTTTCTGGAAACTACAGTTTAGATTACCAACAAAGGGTTAGAGGCAAATGATACTTGCAATAAACTGTGTGTTGTGAGGGAGAGAGAAACATATCAATATTTAGTGTCCCTGGTGTGTGGTATAGGTGCTGGGTTATAATTACATTTGCTTTTTTCCTACATAAATAACTTCTCTTGGCGTATCCCTTCTATGGCAGCCAGGATCAGCTTCCCCCACAACAAAGCATACAAACCCCCCCAAAAAAACCGTGGAGAACTCATTAGTTTAATTTTGATTCCTTGCACATATTCCCGTGTGAATATGAAGGTGCGATGCTGAAGATTTGTGACACACAACAGGTCAAAATCCCAACATTTGACCTGGCAAAAGTGGTACTTCCTACTTATATTCACTCTAACACCATGCCTGATGGGTGAGATAATAATGGACGGGTACAGCTCCACAGTATAACAACCCTTACACACTCTGTATTAGTCATGCTTTATTAGGGTTATGTTTATGTCCTAACACAAAAGCAACGATTGGAACGTTCATGTTGACGGGACCATTCTATTGGTTGCTATAGTGATAAGACCACTTTTCAAACTTTGATCCTGCAGTGGCATATGGGAGGTTTATTCACTTTCATCCAAAGTTATTCTGTGTGTCCAATCCCATTTTAGTTAAAAAAAATATTACCCAGGCAACTAAAATCCAAATAGAGATTGAAACCTTGATTGATACCCTCCTGCTAGGAGTAGGTTCACTAACCTACTAACAAAGCTGCCAATAATTTGTTTCAAAAGATGGTCTATTTTTATGACCCGCCATCATTGGCATATCAGCGCTTAGCAACAGCTGTGCTGCATTTCATCTGATTAAACGAGGAACACAACCGGCGCAGATTAACCCTACCTTCTCCGGGATGGTCTGGGTATTAAGTAATATTGCATGAAAAGAACAAATGGGTATCAGACATTTATTCTTCAAACCACTATGCTTTTATAATGAAAGGGGTGAGTAAATATAAAATGTTTTCATTGAACGTGAATGAATCAAATTACTAAATGATTTCATGGTGTGCAGTGCATTGAGCATTCAGGGCAATTTTATTTTCTACTCTAAATGATCCCCTACTAATTCCATTTAAGGATTAGAGTTATTTCTGGAAGAATTATTAATGAAATGCAAGCGGCAATTTTTCCCCCAAATTGACTTTGTAGGAAGTAACAAGACAGTGTTTCAGAAGTATTTTGTCTCCAGTGGAATCTGGCACAATCGGATCTAGTTCAGCTTCATTATAGACTAGTGCATATGGTCATTTTACCTATCTCCACATAAAGCCCACTATGTTAAAGCTTTTTTTTTTTTTTTAGACTCTGGCTATTAATTTTATGGTTTACTAGTTTAATAGAATCAAAAAAGTACCCCAGCATCAATTGTTTTAACTAAGCAAAAAAGGTACAGTTAGAAAATTGAGACACGACTTACCTCGTATATTACAGCAACAAAGCCATAAGTACAAAGCCAAGAAGGGCAGTGGTGTATATGGTCCGGGGAGGACAGCAGCCCCTCTGCCTCATAACCTGGGGCAAAACACCTAATTCGGATACAAGGATTCCTAGTATATGGCTTACTTAATGGGCAGCTTGGAGGGATCAGAGCCCTCCCTTACAACCAGCCCTTTTATACTAGCCAGCCTGGCCATTATAGCATGCTGTATCTGTGCCATGGATCCCTAAGAGGAAGAGTGCTAGAATATCCTGGAGGTCAGTGGAAAAGACAAGAGCAAAGAGGAAGACATGATGCAGCTGGGCATCGTCTTGAGTCAGGCCTGAACAGCCCCAAAAATACTTTTATAATAGGTAACACAGAAGCTTAAGCATAAAAGAGTACAGTGCACATGCTATTAAATTAACAATATGACACAACAAAACCTATGTGATAGAGACTGTAGAAAAATACTTGAAACCCATGTTTATCTTATTGAAAAAAAAGTGTTTCACCAAAACATTGGTGGTAGGATCTCACAAGTTACTCTGCTTTGGACCATTTTGCTATTCCTTTTTACTTGGTAGGCAGATCAATACATTCATTTATTGTTATCACATGTGCTGCGAGGGGAAGCAGTTTCAAGTTCTAGTTTTTGCACTTTTATTTCCTCATGTTCCTCTTTTTCTAGATATAATAGTTCTGGATATTGTCATTGATTAATACCAGTAATAAAACAGCCCATAACACATTAAGTTGACAACAATGTGCACTATCCAGCCTGCCCAAAATACACTTACAGAAAGGGAATGCATAGAAAACCCATAAAAGAAGCAGAAGAGAGAGAAAGGATCTAGTTATCAGATAAACACTGCCTTAGGTGCTTGTAACGCTAAAAACCCAGGTGGTTATTTGTGGAATTGCAAGCAAAAGACATGAAAAGACTTCAGGTGGTGGCCCAAAATTTCAAAATCAGAGGGGACCATGACCAAGTTTTTGCAGGAACCTCTTCCAGTGGGAACAATATAGATGTAATATTGGTAGAATTCTGTACGATAATGTATTTTCTGGCTTTTCGTCAGTATGGAGATACCTTATCTTGGTTTTCTCCAATATGGTGGCACCACTCTGTAACAAATGGAGATAGGAACCTTCCCCAAGATTAAAACTTAACCTTTATTCAATATCTAAACTAGCTCCTAACTCAATAAAGAAAGAAATAAATAGATATCCGCAATCACTTAAACACCGCACTACTGTCAATACAGCACTCACAACATCTCTATATGTATAAAGATCCTAATGATGGTCCATACTCTCCACCAAGTGTATGAATCTAAATCCTTGCGAATTGTATCCCTATATTAGTAACGAGTAGGACCATCAAGTGTAAACAGATAACAAATAGAGACAGGTAACGAGTGCCCAACCCCCCCCCCAAAAAAAAAGCACATCACTCACCCGCTCTGCATCCTACGCAGTCACTTTCTTCACCTATATGGCGACCCTTACTCTTACCTCTTAAATATTTGTTTAAAACTCCTTAAGCAGATTTGATCTGCTTCTGGGGAAAAAACACACAAAAATATTTAAATTCTGCATATTTGGATGGAGAAGTATTTTGGCGCCTGAATTTCATTACTACCATGGGAGAATGCGTTGGCAGAGAATGAAATAAGATTAGGAATACAATATCCACTGAAATTGTCAGGCCAACATTAGAGTGAATCGGGCGCATTAGATGGTGCTGGGTTTTTAGCATGCGGCACGCATGGCTGAGATCTCTTATTAATGAGTTAAAGTGGCAGGAGAAGTGATGGTATTCCTGTTCACTTTATTCCAGCCTTCTCTCCCCACACACTGCTTCGGCCTTTATTTTTAACGAGAAGACACTGAAGGAAACATTCAATTTGAGAGAGAGAAAAAAAAAACGTGAAGTGTTGTACAAATGTATTTACTTAGACAGATGGTTTGGCAGTGTGTTCCCATTAAAACAAAGGAGCAAAAGATTAGAGTTTGTGCCTTAACCAATTCACTGCCTGACCAAGGGGAAAGTTAGAACAAAGAAATACAATTTGGGCTCAACGTGTTAATATGATACCCTATTCTATGTTATCCATCACAAATCAAACTCTTGGTAGCGAGTCACTGTAGATGCTATTTTTCACAAGAATAGAACAAAATGAAAGAATCTTCAGGGTATATGTAAAAATATGACCTCTGTAAAAGATCCCATGCTATCCAGAATCCATCTTTTGAAGTGACAGACAGGAGAAGAAATAAAAAGCAGCTCATCAGGGACAGGAGCGCACTGACCCTTCGATGCCTTCACATAACAGAGACAGCTACACAGCTGCCAGTGAGGAAGGAAGCCAAGAAACAACTTAAGAAGCCAACAAAGAATCAGCCTAGTGTCACCGCCAAACACACACACACAACCCACAGCTACATACAAACCAAAATGCCCCAAAACCCCGCCACAAGCTTGTATAGCTGTGCCTATGGTGCCCTAATGCCTGGAATAGGTTGGATTTGCTTCTTTTAGGCACGCTACAAATACTAAATATTTGAGATATTTTTAGTGAGTTGTTCATATCTCTGCCCAAATGGTTTTAACCCCTTAATGACAAAGCCTGTACATGTACGTGCTCAAAATGCATTGTTTTCAATGGATTTTGGGACCGCCCATTGTCCTTAAGGGGTTAAAAGATCCCAGGACCACTGTTTAAACATCTCTCTGTTTATGGATCTAACAGCGAAGTGTCCTTCAAGTACCAAGAGGATAACGTCCCCGCTAATCAAAGAATGCATTCCTATTTTAACTGGCAGAGAAGGGGTTATTCCACAGGCAATTTATTATGATATAATCTGGATCATTTAATTGTCCAGATCTCTTCTTCTGCATTATTTATATCATTTTAATATGTTAACTTATATTAAGGTATAACAGGTTACGGCCCTCTGTTATACTAGCCATACTCTAATGAGGAGACATGATTCCATTTTAAACTTTTGAACGTGGTTGCTGGAAGTGAGCGCCCCCTACATGTAAAGCTGGGCACATACCTATATTACTTAACCATAATAATACCGTTAGCCTACTGTTCTTGGCCATTAGGTTTAGTTTTTACCTATAATGCCTTAGTTAGTCAGTTCTAGCCATGTCATAAATGTATGTACTGTAAGAAGCGCTGCATTGATACTTTACTACACAATCATAACAATAGAGCAATTAGGGTCAAACATATTTAGTCAGAGAAACCCAGTGAGCTACGTTTAAGGCAGGCTTTTAAATAGTTGTTAAAAAAAAAATAAAAAATACAAAGCTTGGGAGAAGATAAGTAAATTGAACCAAAACTAGGGAGTCTCCCTAAAAAAAAAAAATCAAGGAAGCTGCCAATTACAGCATCAGTCAATAGAGTTTCACATTAGTCACATACTTCGTGGTGGAATATATTTTCTCTCGTCTCGAAACAACGATGCAAAACTAATACCGTCTTGGATTAGAAGGAAGTTTATTGTAATTTTATTAAGAAATTCCTATAGAACTGAGATCTGATCAGCCATCACAAATCCAGAGTGTCATCCGTCTTCTGACAGCTAGAAATCCCTAATGAAATCACTGAGTGGCGGATATTATACAGACTATTTTCTTCGCATTTCGGGCTATTTTGGAACATTCTAATGCTGCTCAGTCATTAAGGCTAAGACTATGAGAGTGAAATTGCAAATTTCAGCATATACATTTTTTTGTTTTACTATATTACACATACGCAAAAGTCTAAGAGCGTCGGATAATGAAATTAACAAATGCCATCACAAATATGCTTAATAATGTGTTTCAGTCTTACAAGTGTAAAGAGCAAATGAATAGCTTGCATATAAATACACAATGATTATTTTTTTTAATGTGATGTATCATATTACAGCAAAAATGATAATAATGATAATAATGAGAATAATAATAATAAATACCACTATTTTTTTGCTTCACTAGCAAGATTTTTCTTAATGTTTCTTTGCATGGAGAACTGCGTATTTTCGACCATGTTTTCTGACCTTGGATAATAATTTTTACCTGCTTGATAAATTCAAATCCAGATCCTAATCTTATAGCCACAACAGCCGATTGTTTAACACATTTGAAAATTTGTTGCTTGATAAATCCGATGCTTTGTGTTGTTGCAGGTGGCACCCAGATCTTCAGTTTTCCCCTAATTAAGATACATTTCGTCTGAGAGGATAAGACAATTATATATTCTAAACCGTGAAAGTATTAATTAACTGCTTCATGATATGAACCTGTGCAACAATTTCATGGGTACTTTTCCTTCAGGCACCAGTCATATCCGCCAATTGATATACCGGTAATCATGCTTTGAAACCTCATATTAAAGAGACTACAAGGACTTCTACAAACGCAGATAGATCAATCTCTTTAGACCCTATTTACAATAGCTATGTCTGTTGCCATCTCATTTCCGTAGTCGAAACGCAACAGAAAATAAAGCTCATATCTGGGTCCTTATTAATGATGCAGTCACTACAAGACACTTCTGCGCAGGAGAGAGTGGTCATCTTGGATTTTCTGTAATGCTTTCTATGGAATAATTTGATTAAGAAAATCAATCTGACGGAATAAAAGAGGGCGTCGGGTAGAGGTGGAGTGAAAGGTGTAGAGGGAGTTATGAGGGGGAAAGGGGAAAAAGTGGGTATCATCAACATGACCAAACGCAGAGAACAAGGACATAAAATTGGAGGAAAGAGATAGGGAGAGGCAGAAGCTCAAGACAAGTTTTTGTACATGCAGATGTCAGTTTTACACCCACATATCTCATTCCTTAACACATAAAAGGTGAGAAGTGAGTCTTATACTTGCTACTTGCTATACTTGCTACTATGCAAACCAGAAGCTCGAAATCACACTATCTGCTCACATCTCCTTGCAGTACACATAGTATTCGCACGGATTTGGCGTCATGCATTCATCAGCATGTACGCTGGAACAAAGAATTTTAACCCTTACTCACTGACGGAGATGGAATACCTTGTGCCCCTGGGTTTTCAGGCAGCAAAAGGTTAATAAAATAGGCTGGTTACTACAAGAAAAAGAGGAACATGTAATCACCAGAATACGGAACCATTACATTGTTTTAATATACCGAAAGTCTTTGCCCTGTTACAGATACCAAACGATGGGCACATTTTTGTTTAACCCCTACCGACCACAACGATGATAAATAGAATTCTGGAGTATGATCAGAGTGTTGGCAGATAAGGATCTGAGGAGGAGTATATCTAATAACCGTGAGTGAAACATTCGCAATATGCTTTTGTGCTGTAATATCACCCCCACCTTTCCAAACTAATGAATCACAGCGTGTTTGTGTTGAGATTGTCATTTCTAAAGCCAAATGCCTGTATTGTGCTGTCACAATGTAGCCTCAAGACGCAGAATCTGTTGGCACAGCAAGAAGGGTTTATTCACGGGCGCTACAATAACTGTTATCAAGTACGCTCAGCTCCCTGGCACCCGGAAAAGCAGCACCCACAAAAATAGCACGGCACAGGAGCATACATCCCCCATATACGCAAAAACGGACATAAGCACGGTGAATGACTGCATGCATTAAGTTTAACCACCTTCACAAATTAACACTTTCTGTGCCAAATGAAAGTGAAATTAAAGAAATACACTATGACTTACAAATTAATTACAGAAACCTCTTATACAAAAAAAGGAAGATTAAATGACATAGAAGCGTAATGTGATTTTTATTTTTCATTTTCATTCCAAAAATGAAAGGTCATCACACAGTAAGTTTGGGTGTCAACACTCCCAGCTTCATTCTGTCAATGTTCACTTGCTCCATCAAAAGACAATTATAGTATAGCTTAGTTTCCAGGTTGGGCACATCATTCTCTTGATGACTATGAGCCAACAGCTACCTTCTGCCAGAGATACCGCATCACTTGTTTCCTAAAATTACAAATAATGCTCATAATACTACAATGTGTACAATTTTATTCCAAAATTAAATATGGGAGCCCAACCTACTGATAACATCATTGACTCTGTTGAGCGGTACCATGGTAATCATGATTCTTTTAGGTGCAACCTGGCAAGGGTTGCATTTAAAAGCTACCTGACCAGAGTGTGCTCCCCGGCATGCATCAGAATACAGTGTGCAGATTGCCTGAAATCAGGTGACCCAGTACATTTTGCTTTAGAAACTTGGTCCTAAATCACATGAACTACACGGGTACCGGATGTGTCAGACGTGTTCACTTCTTCCTTGTATTTATTTACTAAACGTTTTTAGTAAAGGTGGTACATTCTCCACTGGGAAGTGCGGACCAACATAACCTATAGATACATCAGCAAGATGAAAAATCTATTAGTTCTAAACTTGCTGATTAGTGAATTAACCTCTCTGAAACCTACATGCCAAAAATAACAGGGAATAAAATGGTTCTAATACACCGTAATCAGAGAAAAGGGTTTGAAGCTCCAAAGTCAAGATATATTTGGCGCAGCATGAAATATATTACATTTCACAAACTTTGGAAAATTGCATAAAATATGTAATCTAGGCTACTTACACAGCAGTGCCGTTCGGCAAACCGCACTATGTCAATTATTAGTTTTATAATTCAACAGGGGGTATACACAAATTGGTGGCGAGCTGGAACACATACTAAAATTAGAGAAAATGCCATGGTGCTTATGTTCCAATGGATCTTAAGTGTTTAGTGACTTTGATGTGTAGCCATTGCAGAATATAAGAACTATGAGGTTTCTGTTCATTAACCCAATCGCACCTTTGGTACATTTTCCTGATAATTTGCTAATTTAACTGAAGAGTTGAATGTCAGTATTTACAGGTGATAGATAGATGAATAATAATAGGTTTTAAGTGTTTGGAGAGAGTGGTTTTCAAGCTTCTGAAACATTTAGAATAAACTATTGAAAGTTATGAGCAGATACCCCTAGAAATGGAGGTTATTTAATATATATATATATATATATATATATATATAATATTATATATATATATATATATATATATATATATATATGGTACCTATATCCAAAAAAGATTTGCTTACTTCAAATTCCACAGAAAAGTGTAAAATCATGAACTGCTTAGTGGGCAATAGAAAATATTTTAATATGAGTTTAGTGAATAACCTCTTGTGTCGGTGTTTGCTTTATTTAGCATGGTGGTCGGCTATACAATTTTTTTCAGTGTGTAGCACCAACATAGTCCTTGGTGCAGATGTCATAATTGTCAATCTTGCCATCATTGCTGTCAGGATGGACTTTCACAAAATTCATTATTGACCCAGGAAGCATTTTGAAGAAAAAAAAAATCAATTACATGCATGTTAAACAAGTTCCATGTATAAATCTTCCTGGCCAAAAGACCCCCCAGAGAGCTAAATGGTTATCTGTAAATACTAATGAGCTCCCAACTGCATTTAAATGGTTTAAAGGATAATAATGCCTACATCATCAAGATGAGGGTTCTTGAGATGGTCATCTAAAAATTAATATATTTTTTATTTTTCTACCGAGTTTGCATTTGTCTCTCGAGATCAGTCCAGGCGCAAACGGGTTAAAATATTTTAGAATCGGACCGATGTAAAACAATCTGACATTGTGTGCAATCCATTAATAATGCGGATATTTTGCCGAAATGCTGAATGTGAAAGAAGTGTTTAAATTATGCGATTTGTCCTTCTTCTAAAAGAATGTGTTTTTATTTATTGTTTCGGTAACTGTGTCACTGGGTATAAAAACAGTGTCTGTATTGTTTGGTTTTGGATCAGCTCCATTCAACATCCAAAAGTCTACTTAATATCCAGTGTGATCATTCTTGTTTTGGAACAATTAACCCTGCAATCGCTTGTAAAGACTAGAGGTGGGGGGGTGGGGTGGAGGATTTCTTTAAGGTAGCCTTGGATTTGCTGTGAATTTTTTCTATTATATAAGGCAGCAGTGAGAGAGCCTTTTAAATCGGCTGTCACTTTCCCAGATCTGTCATTGCTAAAAAGCAGCGATCGGGAACACGAGAGATCAGCGAGAGATCAGCCAGACATCAAAGGCAGAGCAAACTTTTACTAACCTTTCCACAGCAGGGCAAGCAAAAGCAGGCGCAGGGCTGGAAGGAGAAACATTATTCTGCAGCTCCCAAGCCACGCACTCATCTTCGTTATCCTCAGATGGAGCTTCGCCGAGTTGTTATTATTATAATGAGCAAAGGCCATATCCTCCTCTGATACTAAAGATCAATCCATTAGAAGCACCTGGTTAATCCAACTTGGGCTGGAGTAGTTCATCTCCTGCAGGATAAGTGGTGGGTTTGGGATCCACTTTGCAAGCTGGAGAACATCAGTGCTTAATCCAAAAGCAATGTCCCGGAATGGCAGGCAGACTTTTTTTTGAAGGCATCCTTAAAGGTCCTCCAGCGTGCACTTTGCAGGCTGCCTGCTTGACTCCAGGGGCAGCTGTGAGCTCACACGTGCAGATCGCGGCTCCGGCTGCGCTTGCTGCGAGAGGATGAATGGGATGCCTCAGCTCTGTGCTCTCCGCAAGGAAGCATCTTCCCAGCCCCAACAATGACAGAGATGTGGACGAGATGGAGAAAGGAAGGGCAGAAAACTCCTTGATTGTGAGAGTGGGCGGGCCGAATGGATTGGCAGCCTTTGTGTTCCACTAGCATGCACGGTGGGGGCAGGGAGGGAGTGGGCATGGAGTGGCAAGAGGGTGGGAGAAGTCTTTGGTGTGATGAAAATGTTAATACACATCATCCAGTGTTTTGGGTGCTCTTAACCCTACGTCTGCCGTGATATGTGTGTCTGGGACGTGTTGGCAAGGAATGTGTTAATCACTGAATTTTAACAAACCTTGCAACATCAGAGGGGCAAAGCAATGATTGCAGTAGTGGCGAAATCTACAACTCAAGGGTTAATACATTAATTAGGGCTGTTCTAGGATCTATGGATGCCCAAATCCATAATAAGTAAATAAATTAATACATTTACTTATGATTATGCCTCCTCCAGAATCTGCTAAGCAATCGATTTAATTTAAATATTGTGCCCATCTGGCAGGGTGAAGCGGGAAGGCATACAATTCATCATCTTGTATTATTTCGATTTATTTCGCAAAAACGTGGTGGAACAAGAACAAGTCACTAAGTACTGTTGAAGGACATCAGGACTGAAACAGGCAACTTCTTTGTTGAGCTGCGCCACCCGGATCACCCCTTGGTATTAACTGTCTGACTCCATATTTTGAGCCTATGCCCAGTATGTAAAGAGAAATTAGAACAGATCTTTTTTTTGCCAAAACTCTCTCCCACACATGCTGATTTCCATGATGGTGTAAAATCGCGGGGTCTCCATAAGGACACTGGTATAATAATCTCATCTCCTTGACCCATACATAAAGGGTATGTGGACTTTCTAACCAAACCTTGGAATATGTTCTGCTAAACTATCCAAAGTAGCAGATTTCTTTTTATTTTCCAGATTCCATTCATTTCTGTCGCTATTTATGTGATTTAAAAAAGGGGTTCGGTAGACTGTGCTCAGGAGAGTGGTTAAGCAAAAGCAGCGTGCTGTTGTGCCAAACATAGCTTATTTTGGATGGGATGGATATTTACTAGAGTTAAGTGGGCCTGTGGCACCGGGGATGACAAGTATGTTTACTAAGGTAGACCTAGGTCTTACTTTAGAGGAATCCCTATAAACCTATAATCTTAAAGATGGAAAAGCTGAAAAAACTTGAAATTGACGCATTCCACCATAAATTAAATCTTATCAAGTGTCATAAAACCCCAGTAAAGTTCTGTTTTCAATACCGTGGCAGGGAACTGTCCAATTTGGCGTCTTAAAATGGTTTTGAATCTCTGAACCAGTTTGTACTGCTCAGTGATGCTTTGTAACGGAGACCAGTTACTATTATAGTTTTTTTTGTGAGATAAAAAGGCTGATAATGGTGAACAATGGGAATAATGTGTTAGTTGTGGAACCTGTTCATTAACCGTATCTACCGATGAGTGAAAGTAAGGTCTGACTGATTAAGCTTGTGATTGAGCAGGGTCTGTATTACCCCACCCAAGCTTTAAAAAGATATGCTGAAGTTTTCATGAAAAACACTGGTTTGACATGTATTTCACAGTGTAAGATAATTATGTGTACATGTGTTGGAATAAAGTTTCTTACGTTTATGTCTGCAAGAGAGTTTTAAAACTGCACTAATTGGTTCTAGATACTGAACTCCAACTAACAACTCAGTAGGGAAGCGATCAAAGTGTATGGGTCAGTGGCCTTTTCTCAGCCTGCTTTGAAGGACTTCTACTCCAGCTTGTCCCAATAGAATAAAGTCCATTCCCCAGCACACTCACTTCTTATGACATAACTCTTGGTAGCTCTCAGCAAGGAAATGCATTTTAATCTGTCTTCATTCAAGAGATGTAAGTAAGCTTTCCTTTTCAAGTTAGCTGAGAAACATATGGTTTATCTAGGCGCGCATGCAGCCTGCCACAGATGGGATAACAATTTAATAGTAAGAGAATGATCTTCCCATTGTTTCATTAATGGATCACGTTGCACACACAAAAAATATATATATATATAAGTAAAAATGTAGGTAGTGACTTTTCCTTCATGTGTCACTTCAATTCCACCATCCCGTGTCATTTAATTGAATCAGGCAGCACAGCTTGTGTTACATCAACCTGCACTGTCCCCTCCACCTATCTGCAAGGTAATGGTTTTGTGGAGTGGAAAGCATAGCTGTGTTTGCATGGACCATTATTCTCCTCTCCCTGTCAAGTCTTCGTTCCATCAAACCTATAATGAGCGCTCTTGTAATGGGTTCCTGATGCTTCCCTACCAAGAAATACAACAACTGTACAATGCCTCATTTGGCATTTAGTTTTGCGTTAGTGAAATAACTGCATGGTTGTTCTCTGAACAAGCAAAGAGATGCATTTATGCAAATGTGCCCCGTTTTAAACGAAATATAGCAATCATTGTAGGTAAAGAACCGTTGATCAAAGTGCAAGAATTAAACAAAGTTGCCTAACCCTTTCGCTACCGGGGAAAAGAAGAAATGCAATTATTGGAAGGTTCTCCAGTATTGAAGTTTTTGTTCATACTACGTGGTGTTGTAGAGGACTGTTAAAATAATTTCTATTAATAAGCAATGTATACAAAGTGATTTTTCTTATTGGACCCTCCCATATAATACTGGTTATACGTTAAGATATTTTAGTATTATAGGATATTTTAGTATTATAGCATTTCTAGGAATTTCTCAGGTGCAGCTATCCAGATCCCTCCCTCGGTTAAATGAGTGGGCAGGGTTAGCCATGTAGATGGGCGGGGTTAGCCATGTAGATGGGCGGGGTTAGCCACACAAGAGGCTTAAAACTGTAGGGAGTGGAAGGGGATTAGAGATGGGAAACCAAGCATGGCGACAAGGGGAAGCACACAACACCCAGAGGCTCTGAAACCCAGAGTGTTCCTAGGTATTCAAGTTAAAATCTAAAATGTCAGAACAGACAAGACAAAATGCAGACTTGCAATATCTTATTTACTATACTGAGATGCCCATTTTTTTTGGGGGGGGGCAATGCCTTTGCTTAATTTGGGTGAGAAGCAAACCTGTACATGATGTTATTTTTAAACACAGAAAATTGCCAGAAACTTAATTTCTTTAATAGACAAAGAAAATGTTGGGGCCAACAAGAGGTTGATTGCAATGGTTAACTTGTTTGTACCTCAGATTATCTACCGTTTCTGGCCTTTTTTTTAGCAAATTCAGTGGAATTTTTAATAGTGCACCTTGCGGTTAGCTCCAATGACATTTTCACGGCCTTGAAATTACATTTTCCTTTTCAGGAGACGTACAAAGAACTTGGATGTTAACACCATGAATTTTGCAGCAACAGCAACTTTGTGTGCGTCTTGAAAGTCACGTCTAATCTCTGGCGGATTCTGGACAGAGTCATGTAAAATCATACTCGGCAGCAATTTCTGGAGTGTGTGTTCACCAAACAAATGTGCCACACCATGCTTCAGTGAGGGAGAAAATAACATGGTGAGAAGCACATGAAAATGCATGAGGGTAAAAGCTTTTCCAATTAGTGCTTGAAATATGAGAGAGTCTTGTCGCTGTCCTGTCACAAGCAAACTGATACAGCAGGTGGTGTCGTAAAAATCTAAGGTGTCTTAGGTCAGCTGTGGGTCCCTTGGGCTACATGCTCTGTGACCTATGGACACAGAGAAAGCTGGTTTCCTGTAGTCTCTCTTTGAAATAGCGGAAATTGATTGCACTGGATGCTCCCTTACTGACCTCCGTAGAGTCCTTTGAGTCATAGGACCAGGACATGATGTCATATGACACTGTGCCCTCCCCTATCAGGCCAAGCAGATGCAGTAGGAAGCATCTTGCGACAATCAACAGTCCCCCTCTTAATATGAGAAATCAGGTTCATCCGTATGGTATGGCAGCCTAAAATGAATCTAAAGTGTTTTACCTGCACATTTAGTGCATTTGAGATAACCTTGGCTGTGAACACTAACAAAGGCACCAATGTGTTTCTTTTGTGTACAGCATCATTTTTGTGTTTACTTACTTTGTTATTTAATAACCTATATACAAGGATCAAAGAAAAAAATGGAGGTGTTATGAGACACAACGGATAGTAATAAGTATTCCAATGTCAGTATAAGTTATAAAGGAGCAAGCATATGGAATGCAGGGCATCATATAAGAGGCCAATATGGCAGCTATACTGGCATAAGTGAGACTGCCCTATCTGATGAGATAGTGTGTTATATAGATACACGCTTTAAGAATCTTTAACACTATACACGCACTTGTTTCAAGGAAGAGGCACACAAACCAGTGACTCAAATTTCACTGTCCCTTGGTAGTCCCCAAATCTTTAGAGGGACTAATGGGAGTAAAGTATAAATAGCAATTTTGGTTCAAAGTGGTAAAACCTGAGCAGTCACTATAGCAACTAATGGATTGCGTGGGTCTAATATTGCTTTTAAATGCGTAACCCCCATGTGTATTCATGTAGAGCACTAAGGTTCAAGCTCAATGATCTATACATTAAGTTGTTGTGCTGTGCCTGACCTGGTAATTCCGTAAAAGCATGGGACAATTTCTGTCAGTTTTTGACTCTGCTATTGATTAATTCAATTTGGTAAGTAACGAAACAAGCTAGCCCAGTGAAACAGTATTTTTACTTTTTTATCGAATTCTTTTACCTTTTTACACTAAAATCACCCCCCAAATGATGTAGTGTAAATACGATGAAACCAATGTTACTGGGAAATGGCAGATTTTAAAGGTATAGAAAGATTTGCGGAATCTGGTAGAACAAAGCATATTCTAATACAGTGTTTTAATAAGGGCTGATCCAAGGGTCACAATTATTACATAATTCAATGAATGTGATTATTCTAAAGACGTTGAGATTGAGTTGAAAGGCCAATGACAGAACGCAGGCTCCATCCTTTCACAAAATACCAGCTATTCGGCTATTATTTCAAAGACAGACAAACTAGGAACCATAAGCCTTTGGCATACAAATTACAAAATGCAGTGCATTGCCACATTTAACAGTTATATTCTTTTTTGGTTACAAATAAAACTTAAAAGTGGCAACTATAGTTGAACCAATGCAATTGGATAGACAGACAGTAAAGCTACATAATAAATCACTCTTAATAATGGACAGAGTTGTTGCTTATATGTCTTCTTTATCACATAGTAAATCAAATAATGCGATCTTTCCTTTTGTAACATTTGATTAAACTGAAAACATTAACATGAAAAATTCAAAAGCTTTACTTTTTCAAGATGCCCTTGAGCCTGCAATGTATTTAAGTTCTGTTTAATACATGTATGTGCAATAGCAGTGGTATAGCGCTCACCAATAACCATGGCAACCTGCTGAATGCTACATTTAACACTTTACTTAAGAATTGTTCTTAAAACATAACCCCTCTCCCCATTGCATGCATATAATACATGCACTTGTTTGAAAAGTCAGCTAATGGCTTCATTTCAGGCACTTATGCAATTTGCTTTTTTTCCCTGAATCCTTCCAGCTACATTAACATAGAACAATTATTTAAAATACATAGTGCAGGGCTGCTTTAAAAAAAAAAGACCCTATGCAAATTCATATACATTCCTGTTTAAAGAGACAAACTGGTTAGTCTGACTTTTTAATCTATTATCATGGGTAAAAATGTTTACCTCTGATCTTTCATAAACAGTACAAGGTTGACCAATAAGTAAGTGTTGCTTTTTTATATTAAAAAAAACCAAATCAATATTTACAGTATTACACTAAACTAGGTATTTAATGACAAATTTGCACATTCTTTATTGTTCCTTTAAAAATCAATAATTTTAATTGATTTAAATAATAATGAATTTCCAAGTGCAAACATTTTATTTCAAACTTAGTCCATGGTATAATTAAATAACATAATCCCACTGATGCTCGTGGAATCATTACGTGACTACTGCCATAAATACAGCATGTGCAAACATGTGGATCTGTGGATATGATGATTGCCTAGTGGATCCACATAATACACCACCATATAGGAATGGGTTACCTATGGTGCGGTAAAGAAGAGAACATATAGGATTATTACTTAATATGAATGAGCCTCACAGCTGGTTTCAAACTTTAACCCAGTGGGTTAATATAATGGTTATGTTATTCTGCAAAGTTAAGTAATTTTTTTTAAAATTATATATATATATATATTGCAAAAAAAAAGCAGACAATGCTAATTTTCAGAAAGGTCACCATAAACAAACAAATAGACAAATTTGGCTCCTATTTGGGACAGCTTGGCAAGGGTAGCCTTTATAGGGCACCAGTGTTATTCCCTATAGACCAGCTAGAGTTTTATAAATACTCCTCACCAAGTCAATGAGAAAGTAGGAATAGGTAGCCTACGAAAAACAGTGATGACCTAAAATCAGATTAAAATCGCCGCATAAAAGGAAAGGGTTAATCCACTCATTAACATTTTGTTTCACGCGTGTCTGTTCCTACCTATCATTAATTTTCCACACTGCTTTAAGAATGTACCAATCATTCCTTGATCAGGGGTTTCATAATTAATTTCCTTTTTTAGCATAATGGATTTACTCTGCTGATAAGCTGTGCATTGGCTCTACCACTCTTTTAATGTGTGGGACTTTTTTGTGAGATCATAGTCAGATTTCAACTTTTTTTATCTTTCTGAAATAACAATTCAGCCAGGGATGGATTAAAGTGACGTCTAGGGATTTTAAAATGAAACCATCAAAAAATATCAATAACCTCATCTTCAGGAATGCTCTAAGGGAATCAGGCTCCTTCAGCAGAGATATGGAGTGGGATTTCCAAGGGTTTTATTATTATATCAAAGGAGACTCGGCAGGAGGCCAGAGATGAAAAGCAATACTCAGCACCATTAAACGGTGATGTCTGTTTCTTTTTTGGAATCATCAATTTATTTTCCCATAAATGCCAATTGCTGTTCTAATAAATACACCAGGCCACTTCCCATTCATAGCACTGCATGTGTTTATGTGGCTATAATTACAAAACCATGGGCAATATGACTTTTCTTTGTTCTTATAATCTCATTTAACCTGTCAAGACCTCCCTATTGGCCAAGTAAGCTTTCTGAAATCTACTAGCAAACACACACAGTGGTTACATACACAAAGCTGCTACTTGAAATCCAAACTCGCCAATATCTTGCTCAAACCATAAACCCTGCTAGAGCAACATTGCCCCCTAGTGGAAATGTCATGTAATTGCGTTGAGAAATTACAATTATTTTGTAACTACCTTAGACTTGGGAAGTCTGCACTGATTTACAGATATCATTTGTTACTGATTGCTTTTAGGACCAGGCTGAGAATAGAAATAAGTAGTTGAAAGAGCATGAAAGAGCAGAATATTAGCAATATAGGACATTAATTTATCTGGTGCCTTTAGAGGTATTTTCAAAACTTACATCACTGGTGCAAAATTGTATATTGCGTCATAATACAATGCGTACATATGTACAAAGTTAACATGTGCAATTACATTGTCCAACATATAACTTTTGAGATCCAAAAAGGCAGGCAGAGGGGAATCTCCTCAACATCCTGTGTCCTGGACAGCTGCATTTTTTTGCACCCCCCATCTAGTTGAAAACAGTCCGAATAGTTGTACTGTATTGAACCGTATTGGTGATTATGCTAACTAAAGCCACGAATAAGCCAAGATCTGAGGCTCATTGTAGGGCCTGATCTTTGATTTATCTGGCACAGTTTTGAGGCACATCAGACCTAAAATTTCACATTCAGTTGTGTCATACATCATTGTCTATAGGACACTGGAAGAAGAATATATGTTTCTGTAGTTCAAATGTAAGCTGTTTCTAAGGTTGTCACCTAACTAACTAACCTCAAAAAATGTTTTTTCACCATACTGGGGAACTTCCAAGGGCTGGCTACCTGGAGTATGATTACAACCCCTTTACACAAGGGGTTAAACAGAAAATTGATTGATTACACAATGGATATATAACAAGTCACTCTGAGTGAGTTTCTAATAAATCAGCAGGCAAGTCTGAGCTAGGATGCCCAGAACAGTGTTTAATTCAAAGAAACTGTCCCTTCAAGGCAACACTGTCCAAGGACCAGGTCATGTCCAGAGGTGGGATGTCACGGGGGCCAGTTGCCCGTCCAGGCGGTCCAGATTTCTTCAAAAAGGGTGGGTAATGAACCACAAAGTTTTCAAAAGCATTATGAATAAATTATACATAAAGGACATGCACAAAAACACTGGAGATGCACTTACCTCAGTTGCTGACCCAGGTCTAGCACATATAGTTACATAGTACATATAGTTACATAGGCCGAAAAAAGACATGCGTCATGAAGTTCAGCCTTTGCCATATCTGTGAATTTTTTGCTGTTCTTCCAAAAGAAGGCAAAAAATCCAGGCTCTTTCCAATTTTTCCCAAACTAGGGGGAAAAATCCTTCTTGACCCCAGAATGGCAGTCAGATCTCTCCTTGGATCAAATCCCTGAATATTATGTTTAAAAGTCTGTAAAACTACCTCTGCAGTCAGAAAATCCTTATTGTTATTATCTATTGTCTAAACGCGGGACCACGTGTCCTATGCATAGTCCTGTTTATGAACAGATTTCCACACAATGATTTGTATTGACCCCAAATATATATCCTCTCCAAAAGGCGCCATTTTTCTAAACTAAACAAATTTAAACTAAGAAAGGTTAACACAGCATCATATCGTGGCGCTCTGTGTCTTAGAGGTTGTCTCCGCTTGCCACAGTCCTCCATAGGGAGCTTTTAGATTTTTTTTCATTTTGGACCTTGTATTATTTCAAGCAGAGGCAAATGCAAAAAGTATGCTGAATTTGTATCTCATACGAATTTGATCTTATGATTTTTATAAATCTTAAAGTGTTTAAATTTTAGATGTTCCGAAAAGCACTAAGTTTTTGTCACACACACGTTTTTGATTTTAGGCTTTCAATGACCTCAAGTTGTTGAAAATGAATTTTTGCCTTCTAAGGCCGAATATGTACATGGTAATATTTGTTCCTTTTGCCAGGGCTTTCCTTATGAGCCAATTCTGCAAAATAACTGCTCCTTCGTCCTCTATCTAATTGCTTGAGTACATTTTTGACCAGGTAGCGACATTTTGAGTTTTTAAATTGTTTTTTTAACATAATGTGATTCCTGAGAACATTTTCCCAAAAAGCAATAACCAAAGAAACACTGTTTCGTAACCGGCTCCCAATAATTGAACTGAATGTTAAGAGGCCGATTGGGATTTTCATTGTGGGTTCCAGGTTTCAGATTCCCGTTGAAGACTTCGGCTTGCTGTGTACTAATCGTTCTTGCGATTTTTGTAAAGATCCTCTCATATATGCGCTACCCTCTTTTAGTTCCTAAAATAAATGTGAAAAAAGTAAAGAAGGCTTCAGATAGGTGCAGAGGCTTCAAAGGAATCTCAGATCTCTCATAAAGAAGTAAACATCTGCAGTACTTAAAATAATTGACATAGCCTGTTTCACTCCATAGCTTGTATAATGCAGAATCACCATCCTTAATTAGCCTCGGTTTGCCGAGTGGGGCTGGACAGGTGTCAGCATCTTGTTCCATTTATGTATTAAGATGAAAGGCTGCTCTGAACATTCATTTTCACACATTTCTTTTGACGTTGGAATCAACAACCACATCATCTAATTCAACATAGCATAGAGGAGGACCATTTAATTGAATTTAGTTTGGAATTCTCTTTGTGGGTTCTAGGCTGTGAACAGTTTGGTAAAAAAAAAGGAAAGCCTAAAAAGAACCAAGATGTAACATTTAATAAAAGGAAGATTCCTTTTAAAAGCAAAACTGTCTTTTTCTGCAAACTACACACAAACTACGCGCAAGTTACGAGGTCTATAGCTTTAATTATAAGAACATGTTATAACATAGGGTTAGATGGGGAAGGGACCAGGGGGATTAGTAGAAGAAGACAATCACGAAGATTCTTCGCTGTGTGTGTCTTGTGTCTTTTACTGCCGCTGTCGTCTCTTCTTCATGTCTTCGGAATGAACACGAAATCGCACACTTCGTGTTCGTTTTCATGTTCGCCCGAAGATGAATGCACAAGTCTAATAGTTACCAAAGTCTGCCTTATTATTGGGATATAACAAACCCCTTTGCTTTTCAGGATATTATAGCATGGTCTTCTAGGGCAATAAGGCTCATAAACAATATTTTTCTAGCATACTATGCTATTTAAAGGTGAACAAAACACATTTATTTAACCGTGAACAAAATACATATCCTCAAAATAAAATCATACAATGAAAGCCTAGCTCCTTATTTAAGCCCACCCTGGCTTATAAATTGCTTGCCCAGGCTGAAATACTCTCTTAAACCTCCCAGACTTAAAATAGGCTCTAGAAATTCTCCCCCGACAACATACAATGGTCGTGTAGGGGGAACTGGCAAGCTGTAGGACAAAGATGGTACAGACACGCTGTTTAGTGCTACTGACAACTTGTTTGGGGGCAAAGACAAGCTGTTTAGTGTCAAATATGGCACAGATACGCTGTTTGGGGCAAAGTTGGTACTCACAAGTTGCTTAGGGGCAAATGTTGCTTGGTGAAGTCGGGGGACTTCAGGGAAATTTTCTCACAGGGGGCCCTGTGGTTTTTAGTTACACCCCTGATGCTATAAATGTAGAACTGAAATTCAATTGCTTATTTGTAGCTTCGCTTAGCTGAGAGAATGAATGCAGATGGTCATACTCAGTAAGAGTTTAAAACCAAATGAAATTCAAGTGCATCCATAGCCTCGTTTGATTGCCTTTTGTTGTATGCTCAGAACCATTTACAAAGCATGGGTCATCCAATTTAGCAAATCTTTTTTAGTTACAACTTCAATGTCCTGCTGGCATTGTCCAATCTCTTTAATGTCATTTTGTCACAACTTTAAAAAAATGACCTCCGTTGCCCTTCTGAATATATTCTATTTTCGAACCAAACTGTGATTTTGTGCACCTGTGATTTATTCTATTTCATTATTCTGAACTTTATCTGTAATAAAGAGGGCAGCCCCTCAGGATCCTGGTCGACTCCATTATCTCTGTATAACCTGCCTGACTTTAGTGCGAGAGCCAGTGGAGCTCTGATGTGTTCCTCCCCACCTGCTGGTCCCCGTCTACCTGAAAACCTCTTTCATCCTATTTGCACAATGATTTATTTTCAAGACCTTCCATACCGAATGAATATACATCTGCGGCCTTAACTCTTTTGTTTGTGATCATGCACAGCAATATATTACATTTTAAGTACTTATAAGCCGACCTTGTTCGACAAATTTAGTTTAAGAAGTATTTTTGCTTTCCCCTGTTTTATCTGCTTAGCGTGTGAATTATAACTGCTTGTGTCTAGAGTCTTGATTTTCACCAAGAGCATTACGGGAGCATCACAGCGCTCCTTATTTATTATCTGGCCGATGTAACATGCCTTCTGGAAGTTTAATGTATTGAGTGCAGCAAATATTAAAGTCATATACTTGCTTGTAGGGTTATTTATTGAAGTCTCTGTATAGTTGTTTCTAAAAAACAGTACTTGGCAACACATTTCCTGCAATATGTAGCAGGCTCATGTGGTTTCCAAAACATAAAAGAATGTTTATGATATCTCTAGCCATCGGGATATTTCGATGCTATGATTTCAGTGTGTTAACAGCTTGAACTCTTAACGTTTATTGTAAATTTAGGAGAATAGTTTACTTGGAAAACAGTAACTGATGCACAGTTAAATTTTAAGACAATTAGACCAGGGGAAATATGTTTTCAGCTAGAATTCCAATGGGGAGCAGGCGGGTAAACTAGGTCCCTGTAGACTCTTAGATGCACGGAGGTCCCAGGTATCGGTGCAAAAGTGGGCTGTTAGAAGTTGGAGCAACTGTACTCTGCTAATTGCATATGCATTTATTAACTCGTTGGCACATAAACCATTTATTTCTGCTTATCCTTAGCCCAGGGCCAGCAGGTTCCCATTGACATAAATGCAGCCACCCACTGGTTATACACAGCAGCACATTCTTGTAATGGCAGTGCTCAGCCGTGTGGATCCATCTAGGGGTTGCACGCTGCTTGCTGGAGCAGCAATATCTGTATCTGGCCCTATTGGACACTGCCTCTAATGTGAAATGGCCAGTTCGGGGCTGTCTATGCCACAAGAATATAAATGTGGACCCCACAATTCAAAAAGTTGATTGGTAGGGCCAAGTTGCTCTGATCTACCTGCAGCGCTCTCCCTGCTAGCTAGCAGAAGAGTAGGAAAATCAGTGTCCTGCATAGAGTCCTTTTGCTTTGCTGATCCGTGAAGGAAGAAAACAAACCAACATTATATTATTACCTATTCATGTCCCAAGTGTTTGCATCTTTTGTGTTCAAAACCGGTTTTACAAAAAGAAAATATGCACATTTTAAAAAAAATGCATTGCGTATCCAGAGGACCACCACCATGCCTGTGTCATCTTTGCCCCCCAGAGATCCATGCTATCACACACATATATTCATTCACAGATACTCACTTACTCACTCAGATACTCATTTACAAATACTCATTCATTCACACATACTCATTCATACACCCCCACCCTAGATAGCCGGTCTGGGCCTGCTCACTCAGTTACATAAATTGTTATTGATAGGTTACATGGTAAAATAAAAAGTCTAAGTGAAGCACAGCTTCTGTCCATATTTCAAATCACACCCCCTAAAAACACAATTGTCAATATATAACGATTCAGAATGTTGGAAGGTAATACTTATTGGTATTATACCAGATGCTAACAATCCAGAGATAATTTTAAACATGCTGTCCAGAATCAAACCGGTGTCACTAAAACTTTTAAAAAATCACCAGCAACATACTGGGAACATTTAATGTGTTTTTATACTGAAGCAACTTATGCAAGTATTTAAATCCTTGTACACATTTGAATCATCTCAAAAGACTAAAGGATTTTCCAGGCAGACTAAAAATGTTTGAAAGATATTAAATATTACTCTTGTAATAGTGTATGCTTTAATGAGATTTTGCTACCCAGCCCTTGAAAGATTTGAATCAATAAGCTGGAGGCAATAATGAAAATAAGGCTTCTTTCGGTAAAATGAATTTTCCTGGGATGTTTTAATCTTCTTACTATGATAGGACTCCCCATCCTCCCAGGGGAGTAAAAGCCCCATCGGCTAGCGCAGCAACACTTTTGCACAGCTCTCTTGTCTCGCTATATACAGTCAATAAAATGCTAAATATATTGAAAGGATTTCCGTTCAGAGGTATTGAATTAAAGTCACCCTAACAGTAATACTAGAGTACCATTAAATACATAGAAAACAATTCAACCATAAATTTTAAAAAGGGTGTGCAGAGTATTAGCACATCCTCTAATGGACCGATTAAAATATACTTCCATTTGAAGTTTTCTTTTCTGATTTCAAAGTAAATATTCACATTGTATGATGACCAAAGTGAACTAAACACTTTGAATTAAACCTGCGTTGGCTGGTAAAAGCACTTATTAAAAAAACTAATGTATAATAAAACCTAGATTTTACAAATAGCTGCAAGAATATAGTTTAACCCTTCCTGGTTTTTTTTTAGAAATGTTGAAATGATTTACCCATTCATATAAAAAGTAGATATGCATGTGATGTATCCCAACGTATTATGAAGCCAACAATGAATTTTCTGCAAAGGCCATATAAAATCAGTTTTTAGAGTAAAGCAGTCATTATTATATTTCTTTAATATTAGTGAGGAGACAACCCAAATTACCTTATAATCTTATTATTTTTGCCCCCTATGGCCCTGTGAAGGGCTTATTTAAATGTAACTTGTTTCTGTTATCTTTATCTGTTCTGGTTGGTAGGTATGATGTATGGCTGCTCTATCATAGGTCTGAAAATTGTGCAATATACCACACACCCCCTGTATTTTTTTCTTTGCCTTGCAGATGATGACTACTCTGTAGCACTAAAACTTTGTACGCAGCATTAAAGCCAATCTGTTTTAGCCACCTACTGGCTTGATATCATTGTTATGGCAAGTGCCATACCATACTGGTATCTGCAGAAGTAACTTATATACAACGAAAAATTGTAACAGGTGTACCTAAGATCAAGGGAATAGCTCGATGTGCTGCACTGTGGGAGTTAAACTCTCATGTTGTAGCTCAAACAGATCTGATTCCTGGTTTCTGCTATCGCCCGGGGCTAGCTTCAGACCCCTTCTGGAGAAGCCAGTGAGAAAGGAACTAATATCAGTATGCGACTTCTGAATCCCTTTTCTGTAACAGCACAATATGGCCCCTGTTTTTTGGTTTGTTTGTATTCTTGCATTTAGACTTAGTGTTTCAAACTGGGCTTTCAATATTCTGCCATTCAAACCCGTTTTTAAAAAAAAAACAATAATATATTGCAGTATACAATAAAATTGGCAAATCCTGGAAGGTTGGCAGGTGTGGATTTAAATAAACTCCAAAGCTTCAGCAGAATTATTAAATACAGCGATAAGACAGAATCAGTGACCTCTCAGTTTCAATTTACAAGGTCAATCTGTTGCCCACTCAAACTTAATAGCATTGTCACATCAGGACTTGTTCAAGTGCTTCATCGAAGTTGTACAAGAAGTAATTATGTTATCTAAAGCTTTTTACAAGATCAGTAGACTGAAGCTACTGAATTTTTTTAAAAAAAAAAAAGTTTAAAAGAAAAGAAGACGTGTTTCTTGAAAGCAATAATATTACAAGTTATGGATAGTAGATTAATAGGGACAGAACGTTGATCCAGGGATTTATTCTGATTGTCATATTTGGAGTCGGGAAGGAATTTTCCCCCTGGTATGGGGCAATTGGCATCTGCTTCATAAGGGTTTTTTGCCTTCCTCTGGATCAACACAGTAGGGACACAATATGTATATAGGTTGAACTTGATGGACTTTGGTCTTTTTTCAACCTTATGAACTATGTTACTATGTTACTAAGACTATACAAAGTTTGTGTTGAAAAAAAGGGTGGTCTGCACCAAAGCTAAAAATAGCAATTCTTAGCTCATTCACTTCGGGGTTGTTCATAGATACTACACAAAAAGTGTGCACAAAAACATCTTAAGCTGTTTGTTTAAATCATAATCTTACAGGCTCACAGTGGTTTAACACAAAACGCTATTGACCCTCTACAAGCTTGTTTAAGGCTTCCTACTCCCCATATGTTTGCCCTATTTGGATCAAATGGCTGTGCAGCATATATAAAACCTCTTGCCATCGATGGGGAAGAAAGTGAATAAGGAGTGTAAACAACATGAAGAAGCAAAACAATTAGCCAAGAAGGATGCCCCGTCCCTGCTTAGCATGGTTATATGCACCCAAACTTATAGATAAGTAGTAGAACAATGCAAATACTGTTCAAGGATCCAGTTCGTATGCTCAGTTTGTCCTCTAGTGTAAGCGTGGAAAGAGATAAACAATGAGTTTTTATGCCAAGTGTAAGACAGAAACAGTTCTAGAAACGTTGTGTGAATTGGGTCAGAAGCAATTGTGTGTGGAACACCATGCAGACCCACCACTTCCCTAATGAATGAGATGTAGTAGCTGCCAAGGGAAGGCAAGTCACGGGGTTAAAGCTGTCCACTACCACTGCAATAGTATTACTGCCTTCCAATAGATCATCCAATCCATTACACCTAATTACTGCTACAGGTAGCTGCTACTGCCTTGATTTACCCCCCCCCCCTTTGTCTCAGCTATCCATCTGATTGTAAAATTAAAATTGGGGTTCTCATAAGCCCACCATTCTTGCCCCGTTGTAAATTGCAAGTTCCATAAAGCTAGATAACAAATTCATGGACAGGATTCTCAACTCCTGTTGTATATGGATGTGTAAATGTATCTTTGTTACGTATTTGTTGACCACTCCATATTTAAATTGTATATATTAGCAAGTAGTACATAACAGGTAATGATGTAATAATAAGTAGTTATCACTTACCAACATAGCTTACAAGAGAAGGCGAAAGAAGTCCTTATGGCCACATCTCTGAAAAAGGACAGCACCAACTGCTGAATAAGAAGTGCCTTCAATGTAAGATATGTCTGGATAGACCAAAATATGAGCCAAAGTAAAATAATCTATGAGAATACTGAATGTGTTCTGGGTTTAGGGTCTCCACTGAAGATTCTTCTGCACCTTGTCAGAGCAGTAAGGGACTATATAACCTTTCAAAAATGCATATACAGTAAGTTACAATAATAATAAAATATGATATATCACTGGATGGATTTGAAAAGTACAGAAACAGAGCACAGAAAGGATCTAGGTTGTACATACTTTGTGAAGTCCCTGCCTAATGCTGTAGGCACCCTGGTGGCTATTTGTGGAATTGAAACTATAACACAAAAGCTTTTTATTAATTATTGTAATTATTTACACTTTATTCTGAACAGTAGTCATACGCTTTCACACATGAAGGTCCAAACTTCTTAGATGTAAAAAGTATATAGTTTACATAGATGGTGGGTGTTAAGGTGAACAGGATCCTATCAGAAGAGGTAGAGGCAAAGTGAGGGAATTTAACCTATCCTGAATCTAAGACAAAACCAAAGACCATTGGACAGAAAGAAATTGGACAGACTAGATGGACCAGATGGATCATATCTGCCATTAAATTCTGTGCTTCTTTGCTTAAAAGAAGTATGTTTTGTTACCTACCCTTAGCTGTAGATTGCCCTCATCAAAGTGTAATAAGCTAAATATAGCCTTACCAATATCAGTAAGGCTGCAGTTTTCAATCTCACATGTCTTAACATTACTAGAAAGGTGTTTACCTTTTACCTATTGTAGTATTCAATCCTGTATCTTGTTTAAATTCCATATATGTATTTAAATTGTATACTCTTTTTTTTTTTAGTATGTTCAACATTTTAGAATAAGTTCTTTCTTCCACACGCCACTGTAAAATTGTGTCACTGTCTTCGGATGAAATGCGGCATTGAGTTTTGGCTCAAACGAAATCTTTAAAGTCAACCTGCATATTGCTCTAGAGAGACATCAGCCTCCAGCAAGAAAAATCTTTATATGTACCCACAGAGTGTGGATCCTTCTCATTATACAATGGCTAGCAATCCTATCTTATGCCCATTCCTGTGTGAAATTAAAACATCCCCTTCTTACTAGCCAGAGAGAGAGATACACATGTTGCTATCAAACTCTATTTTATTCTGCCTCACCAACACTTGTAATCCAATTCACACCAGCGCTGTTGAATTATGCCCTCAACTAACACATTTGCTGAAGATTGAAGATAGCAATCTGACACATTGATCTCTCCCACTGCTATCTGACAACAATTTTCTGCTTTGTAATAGCCTGTTCAACCCTAAGTGAGTTAAAAGTTCACCTAAGAATTTCAATCTGTCCTACTACTTTGCTATCTAAAAGATATATATTTACCGGAAGAGTTAGCAAGACCTGGACTACTCAAGTAAGTTGAGCTTAAAGTCCTGGTCAAATGAGATTTTGATAACATTTGAGGGTGGATAAGAATCAGTTGACCTACTACCTACTTTGTGCTAAGATATTCATTGTGTTATTCCGTTAACCTGCATCACTTCTTCTTTGAGTCTACTGTGATCATACCCTACTCTTTCAGTGACAACCGGCAACCTATCAGTAGAATCCTATAGCATAAGTTCACCTTCCACCGCTATCCCTGTTTCTGGGTCAGGAGTGGTTCCAGGTTTTTAGGACCCCTATACAAAAGATTTTAAGGGTGGGATTTCCTTGCAAATTATATTTTCCAAAAATACATTATAATGATAATAACTGTATGATAAATCATTGTCTTACATGCTTATGTTTCTCCCTACATCCTCAAAAGTAAAATCTAAAAAATGCAGATTCTGTCTACAATGAATGAAAACAGGGACAGTGCACAGGTGTGATCGCTGAGACCCCTGTAGTTACCCCAGTAGTTACCCCAGTGAGTTTACTGACTTCATTTAATCTCCTTTTCCCTATGCACCGTACTGCGTTGAGCTCTGCAATGCAAACATTGTGTTCTGTGTATTGCCCTGCATGGATCTCTGTATTAAACACAGTTCACATTCAACCATGCAGGCACTATTTTCAGCCACCCCTCTCGGATCACACTCCCGCACATTCTTCTAATGGACACTAATTCTAATTCTTCTAATGGACACTCAGATCACAGTCAGCCACAGAGACCCCACTGAGAAACACACAGCACTCTGTCACGCATATTCAGCCAGGACATTTAAATACGCATGGTGTAGACATATGGATTGGAAATGCTGAATCTAAGACGAGGCCAAGGACTCACTAAAGTTTGAATGAAAAACCAGATGGGCTTAATGGTTGTCATCTGCCATCACATTCTATGTTTGTATGTTAACGTCCTGCACTATGCTGAATCCTTTCTCTGGAATGTTTTGAGTTGTGATCAGGGTCAGCTCACCCTTCTTGCAGAGAAATTTGCCAGGGTTGGCTCTTCATAATGCATAGTAAATACAGCAAGTTGAAACCACAGCCAATAAAACTTTGGGTCTGGCTGTTTTTATGACACTTGTTTTGGCAATGTGACGTAATAATAATGCCCCTTTTATATAGTGCTTCTATCCACTGACGCTGGATGTACCAAAGGATAATCTTCATTTTTATTTAATGTCTTCTGCCACTGATACACGTTAGAGATAATGTTTTTAATATGCATTAAATATTTCTCCTAATATCCATGCTAAAACTGCAAGATGGTAACCTACTGGTAACTGACTTACATACATTAACAGCAAAAAGGAACACAAGCCAGAATGAAATACAGGAAGTCAGAGTGAAGGCCACACGAAGGAGGGACTTACAGTATATTGTATATATATATAGCTCAAACGAAAACCACATGGAAACAGAGATCAACTAAATAACTATACCTTGAAACTCTCTAGACACTTTAGTGCTAGTCTGCGACTTGGAGGTTATTTTGTCCATATCCCTATCCTGGAATACATCTCCTGAATTGCAGTCTGACTCTTCATATGTTATCCTGTTAACCTGTTGTTGATCCAGAATTGCTCTTACACTACGTACCTAGACCTGTTAACCTGTTGCTGACCCCAGCTTGCTCTAGGGTCTACATTTGGGACCTATTATCTTGCTGCCGACTCGGCCCTGCTTTACACTGCCAGTCTTGTCCTACAGAGAAGGTTAACTTGCTGCCGCTGTAAGGATATTTCCTGGTCTAGGGACTACTCTGCAAACATGGTTCCAGTTCTTCAAATCCAGCAGCTTCTTTCTGACTGGCTAACACTGGGGTTCTCCTCTCATATAGCAAGTGCATTAAACATTTAATATTAACATAACCAACTTTTTAGAAACCAACAGATAAATGGATTGTGCTTACAATGTATTTATAATGGGTTAAGTATTTGTTGTCCCTGTTTGCAAGATATTCCATCTTTGCTGAAATAAAAAGAGAGGGAGTTAGCAATTTTAGTGTCGTGAAATGCATTAAGAGTCTCATTCATGATAAATACATCTGGTAAAATTCTTGGTGTTATAATTCCTGGTCTTTGTGCCAATGGAGGAAGTGTAGGTAGGTATTTGTTTGTTACATTGATTTCTTATGTTTAATGCTATGGTTCTTCACAGAAAGGGCTAAGTTGCATGTTTATATGGTCCAGAAACCACGTTTTCTATTATTATTTTTATTGAGTTATATAGTGCCATCATATTCTTCAGAATTTACCTGGGTCAGGTTATAACATGATTTCGTCTTGATGTTTATTTGAGAATTGTTTCATTTAAATGGTGTAGCTTTTGTTCCAAACAACACGGACAAAGTCTTATCAGTGTTGAGCAATAGTTCGTTGCTAGCTATTCACTTTTCAACCTTTGAAAACTGAATAATTGTCAGGGTAAATGAGAGGTCAGAGTCAATGAGTCAGTGAGTCAGTGATACTGAGGCAATGATGTTGAGTAGGGATAATGGATGCAACAAATCAAGGACTCAGCACACATCCAGCAAATGCTAGTTAAAAGCACCTATCTGAAGCAAAATTCACACTATATGGGCATGTGTTGCTTAGTGACAAATAAACAAAACAAGTGAAAGAAAATATGAAGCTTTATTTAGAGTGATTTAAGTTTTAGGTATTCAGAAATATAACTAGAAACTAGAATAAGTGACATGATCAAAGAGGGAATGACAGAGATTGTGGAATAAAGCTAGATCCGAGCATCATGAACATTTTCACTTGTTTTTTATTCTTATTTTGTTTACAGCATTCATGATATAGCTGATCTATTTAAATATTTAAATTGGCCCCTCAATGGCCCATAATGAAAAATGTTTTACCTAAAGCTACTTGTTTTGTAAAAACTGGGAAAGCTTGCCCCAATGGCCCAGCACATATAATTACAAAGTGATATTAATATAATGATATTGGGAGATATGCTGTATCACTGTTAACATCTGACTCAGTATATAGTTATGGGAGTTATGTTGTACCACAGTCTTTTTCTTGCTATCTAATAATAGATACACTGTACCATCATCAGTGTCTGGATCACTATATAATTTTAGAAGTTATACTGTTGTGGTTGTAGAGATATGTCGGGATCCCCAGCCGAGACCCGAGACTCACCTGAGTACCAGCTAGCCGTGGGTACCGGGTCCCACGACGCTGCTCCAGCTCCTTTGGCATCTTCTGGCCGCATGGCTGTGTCTGGGTGCGCGCGCAATCACTCTCCCCTTTATCCGTCCCTGAATGGAGACGGCGGGGAACACGCTTCAATGACGTTGCGCATGCGGGCGGAGCTCCCCTTGGTAGTAGATTTAACCCCTTGACTGCTAACGACGGCATGGTGCCGTCGCTAGCAGTCCCAGTCAGGTGCTAACGACGGCACCATGCCGTCACTAGCACTCTCCTACCTTGATGGAGGTCTGTGGACCCCCATCACCACCTATCCCGGCGATCTGCCCCTCATATTGAAGGGCATTACTGGGACCACACGATCCGGCCGGTGACGTCGCGCGTAATGACGCGATGACGTCACCGCGCAACTTTATTGAAAACTGACAATTGTCAGTTTTCACGGTATGGGGGCATGCTGCTTAGATGCCTGTATCTCAGGCATCTAAGCAGCTACAGACCTCCAACATATACTGTTGGAAAGGTAAAGCTGCTTGGGGACAAAGGTCACACTGGTAAGTTGTTTGGGGCAAAGATGGCACTAGCAAGCTGTTTGGGGGGGGGGGCAAAGCTGGCACTGTGGGAAGTGACATGTTACATGGTGAAGTCGGGGCCCAAAGAGGTGGAGTGTCACCATAGAAAATGGGTGTGGTTAGGGCGGTTATGTTTGTTAATGGGAGTTAGAAATATAGCCTTATCCCCTAGGAGGATGCCAAAACACTTTTTGCACACAGCCATCGACATGTAGAAAGGATTGGTTACTAAAAAAGGAGACACTGGAAGTGCTCTCAGGGAGGTAGAGTGAGTACCTTTAAAGAACAGTGTCATGTGAAGGGAAAGTGGTCCAGAGTATCTATACCAGAAGGAATAGTGACCCCTGGATTTAGTCATAGCAGTCTCAGTAGACTGTCAAGAGAGATGGAGCAGCAGTTTGGCAGACTAGTAGGTTCCAGGGAAGGTATGCTTAATATGGGAGATATGAGGGTTTTCTAGAAGTAAGATGAGAACTTGAAGGATGCAGTGGAGAGGGTGAGATAGGAAAAGAACCAGAGGGGACAAGAGAGGCCAGGCAAGATGATTCAGTGGAGGTTGGGTAAAGAAATTGCACATAGACCTCCTTAAGTTACTCAGAAAGAACTGCCTTAAAAGAAAAGTAAAGGGTATGCAGAAATTTCATGTCAAAATCTGTCAAGTTTATTCTTAAAGTAAGCTTCACAGGTTGTATGGCTAGAGGAAGGGGTGGTTGTGACTTGTGAAGTAGTAACTTGAATGTGCCAAAACAATGTTTTCTTTTGAGAAAGAAAATCGCATCCTATATGGATACATAAAAGATCGGTAAATCTACATTAAATTATATTGTAAATATATCCAAGAGACATTTAAATAGAGGAGGCATTAAGACTTCCTTTTGTATAGGGCCTCTGTTGAAAAAAGGGCCCCCGCAGAGGTACTCATGCTTGGCATTCAAAAGTTAATATGCATCCTACTTAAGCTCATGGTACAGTGAATAATATCCAGTGCTTTTTATGAATGATTCTATGGTGAATAAAAATAATAACCTTGCTTTACAAACTTGGTTAATGACATAAATAGCTATAAGCGCACCTACAATGGCAAGAAGGTCAAAAATTTTAATTTGCACAAAAGATGATCAAACGAGTATGCCACTGACACATCCCATGGAACCTCCTGATTGTTGGACCACATTAAATAGGCAGCTCGTCTCAAGGAAAATTCTGTAGCAGACTTGAGAAGTACTACTAGGGACACACTGTCTGATAACGAGCAACTGTGCCAACAATTTCATTTTCACTTATCCTTGCTTGTCGTTTGTCCCTTGGTCTCCTTCTATCACCCATTGGTTTCCCTGAAATAAGTGAGTCTCTTGAGAATAACATCTCAAAAAAGGGAATCACACAAGTAATGGAAATACCAGTTTCTTCCAGACATATACTTTTAAAAGCCAGTGACCAGGTTGCTTTTAGCCTTAACTAATTTTGCCTGTAAAGAAGGAGTTCCTCATGTGTTAGATATGAAAATGACATACTGCGCTCATATCGATCCCCAGAACTCAGTAAGGAATAGGACAAAAGGTAAAATTGTTTGCACTTGCTGCACATCCCAGTCTTAGGAATCATTAACGAAAGACACCACCACCCTACTTTCAGCTCCAGTAAAGAAACTCTAAGTATGCATGCATTGCTGTGGTCTGGGCGATGGGAATTCTAAACTCTCGCACATTTGTAGGACTTTATTATAATAACACCAGTCATAATAATCATAGTATTGTAAGGACAGTGGCATGTTGAGTGTTACTCTACACGGCAAAATGCTTTGGATTAAAAACAAAAAATAGATTATATACATTTCATTTTTAAGTCATAACTTCTCTTAAAGCATTAAACAATGGCTATATGTAACCGTCATACAATAACTGGCAGTTTAATACTTGTCAATACTCAGGGTGCTAAAGGGGGTGATGATTTGTTTGCCTCTTACAACGATACAAATAGAGCATGACAATGAATACAAACATGTGTACCTGTATTATATAAACAATACAACAAACAAAGCCTAGAACATTTCCCGTAACAATCGCTATTTTGACCTGATCTCAGAAACCTATGGAAAAAAATAACCAACTGTGTTTATGATCGGGATTGTTGGTAAAGCACCATTGATTTTCAAGTTTCTAGTACACATGGTATAGTATTTACACATTAATAATAAAAAGTGTCAGTCCCTAGTTTTGGTTATGAATATGCACTTTGGTTTTGTGTTCGTTGGGGTGATTTATAAAGGTACTGCAAGCATATGGTAAACTCAGTACCTAAAACTGTAGCATAATAATGGTTGTAAGTAGAACTACCAGTCTTTCTACATACTTCCGTTGCCAATGTAATAATGGCAATTCATATATATCACTTAAAGGGTTTTTTAACGCACCAAACTAATATTTATTGATTGTGTACCTTTTCATTCAAAGAATGTAGATTCTTTGTAAATTTTTTGTAAATTTAAAGAATGTAAATTCAAAGTAGTCTCTATACATTGGTGCCATCACAAATTTGTGTGTCCTATTCCCCAACGCCTTTATAAACCACCCCTATAGCTTCGTGACTCCATGTCAGAATTTGAGTGGTGAGTAGTAATAAAGGTACAAAGTATTGCCATTCTGCATAAATCGTGCATTTTTTCCTGCATTGCTTCCTAGACTGCAAAGTGGGAGAAATTGCATTGGGACATAACATGGAATTATTTTTGTAACATCAGACATTGAAGCAGCAAGTAACACGCGTGCCTAGGACAGTTTTTAAATCGTACGCCAGGCCTTTTCAGAGAAAACCCCAATAGAATCTGGGGTTAGTGCACACAGGCTTGGCCTAAAAAAATATTGTTCATCAGTTTTGGGGGTTTTTTTTTTTTTGCATATATCATGTTACCTGTAAACAAATCAATTTAATGATGATGACACAACAAACAAACAAAAAAACTGAATCAGAATGTAAAGCTTTTTTTGACCAGTTACATGCCAGAATGGAGTGCAACACATTAAAACAGCTTTGTGTGTCCTATGATGCTGAAGGGGTTAAAATAACATCGCTCTTGCCCTGTTTGGAATCACAAAATGGACGTTGCAAGCAAGGCTCTATATAAACGGGTACAGTAACAGTACAGGTACAGTAACTCAACAGGTTGTGCGTATTATTTCAGAAGGAAGAAATGCAGATTAGACAGTTATTATGAATAAAGGAAAGCATGAGTTCATATTGAACCTAGGAGTTAACGTGACTAGGGCAACTTTAGGCATAAAGGGGGCCCGGGCAAGCTCCCACATGTGGACCCCCAGTCCAACTGCATCAGAGCAGAGATGGAGGTCTGCGCAGCCACAGGCACAGTCCTCGCCGCTAAACACTTCCTTGGCAGTCCGCCACGCTGCCCCTTTTGCCCCAAGTTACAGTGTGATTGTTGGTTCTGAAGAGTTATAGTAACCATGAAATGATTGCCAAGAAGTATTCTCTATGAATACAAACCGGATTCTAATGTTCGTGCTTAACTTTTCATTGCCTGACACCAATTTGTAAAGTGTGTTCAAGGCGTTTCTGGCACCACAGACAATTTTGCATTTAGTGCGGTAGGTAACCTAACATTTGTCTAAAAGCGCCAAGGGCATTTAAATAGAGTCTATCCAGAGTGTACGGTAACAATATGTACAGATGCCCGAGGCACATACACAGTCTATTATCCAAGACGCTCAGAAATTCTGGAGCTCTGGAATATTCTGGTACAGATCCAGGGAATGGGGGTTGGAAAAAGCCCCCCGGTGTAGCACTTCCTTTCCTGCAATGATCTGCTTCACGGCAACTTCCACCTTCTTTCCACTGATTGTGTACTGCAGAGAAAAGAAAAAAACGTTTCCGAGATGAGCATAAATGGAATAACATACAGTATTTGATTTTCCCGAAAGGGTGTTTAACATTTTATTTGCTATGAGCCACTAAAAACGTATTTTAAAAAATAGCCATTTTTATTGTAGCATTTGCTGATGGTTAGTTGTGCTTTAATATACAATATACCATATTCCTTCTCCAGACATGAGTTTGCCGGTCACATGAGGGCTGCTGGTACCTTGTAAGCTACCTGTTTGCAGACACTTACCCTATATGGTTACCTAAACCTGCCTTGGACCTTCTCATTGCCTTACGAAATCCCGTGTTCATGGACAAAAACTGACATAACATCCTTATGTTATCCTTATACCGGGACATTTGGAAACAAGCTAGTACACTTAAGACACGTATTTATGTGAAGCGGTACATTCATTGCTTAATTTCCCCACTATTATCTTTTGATGGATATATACTGTATATATATATTAATATATATATATATATATCCCATCACTATGTTTAAAGAGCAATGGTAAACAGTAGCTGTCTTCTTGAAATTCCATATAAAAGCAAAGTAACACGTTTAAGGCATCAACAAAATTAATTTTGGAGACTAAAAGAGAAAAGGGAGAATAAAAATGCATGTGTTTAAAAGGAGAAATTCATCTGGGAACTTCCAAAGTGAATAATACGAAGATGGAAGTTATGAAACAGGCAGCAATAAAGGCATTTTCTATCCCACAGCTACATTAGTGCAAGCTTAAAAATGCATATTAGTTTCTGCAGTTCCCTGCCAAGCTGCTACTTCTTTACATTAAATCTAGCGAGGCAGCATTATGTTAAATCCTGTTTTTCAGATGCTTATGACTTATGGGAAAGAGGCTCAGATCATGATGAAACTTGGCAGTTCTATAATCATTCAAGGTCAGGATTGGCTGCCAAATTTTCAAAAAAAATTTACTTGGTGCTTTATGATTTCGTTTTAACCATTTAACCCATCCAATGCTGGATGAGTAGGACAAAAACACGATCTGGAACGTGACAACCTAGAATACACAATACAGAAATGATGGGATATTTGCGGACACTGATAAGTCTTAATTTCTAGATTGTAAGCTTGTTTGAGAAGGTCCTCCTAACCTTGAGTTTATGTGAGTTAATAGTGGACCTTTGTACAGTCCTGCAGAATATGATGCTGCTATACAAATCAAAAAATAATCATCACTTAAATGCTCTAGAGAAGGTTGCAAAGTCTCATTGATTGGGGTAGACCAAACACTACAAATGGTGGGACTCTGCCATGGATCGGTGTATGGTGTCTGGTGCTTGGCCCGTGAAGCCCTGTACAGCGTAAAGGTTTTTCCAGTGCAGGAAGGGATGTAAGTATAATCTGTATCATTCTTATTCCTTTGCTGGTTATTATGCATGTATTTTGATTGGTTTATAAATTGCATGCATTATTTTATCCATTGAGTTAAAGGGTCATCTCTGTATCCTCAAACCTGTCCAAACAGGAGTGAGCAGTCATCTTTTTAAAAACATTCCTAGACTTTATTAAAGCAAAAAAGGTACGTTTTATCATGTTTACGCTTTGCTATGCCATACATATATTCTTCAATAGTTAAAAAAAAAAGGTTATAAAAAGATTAGGTATCGGTTTAATGGACCATTCTATCTGTTTTAGAATATACAATAAAACAGGCAGATTGCACCATTTTATTGGAAATCAGAGTAGTGAGGACTAGATAGCTATATAATATGGACAAACTGGTCCATCACACAGTAACAGCCTCATACAGTGAAATATAATTCCATTTTATAGTTCTTCAAGAACATTTGCAGCTGACCTTTCTTCCCAGTAAACGTCACAAGGAGCTTGACGGAAGGTTATTGATATGCCTTTTTAAAAAGAGAGTACACATCGTGCATCTGTATCACAGACTGATGTGAGCTAAAATAAAATATTGTTAAAAAACCATTAAAGAATATCTGAGTTTTTTTAAGAGCTATAGAAAGCCTCTTCAATTGTGACACCAAAGAAAGTCTGTTATTTCTCTCTGGAGGGCGATTAATGGATCAAAGACCATTTTGGTGAGTAATTCAACTTGCACTTTAACACATTGATCTTGTACACTACAGTTTGTTTCTCCGAATTAAACCTTCCTATGCTTCCTCAATGAATTCCATCCATATAGGCATTTTCTATGCTCCGCTGTAAATAAACTTTACACCTGGTTGGTGAAGGTGAGACTATTGTGCAATATTGGAACGGCGCATTGTATGCGTCAACATTCTGAACACTTACCGGGATGTCTTTGGTTTCTAGGATCAAGGCTGGCACATGCCTGGCAGAGAGTGCCACACGAATCGCATCCTTGATCTTCTTCACCAGCTCCGTGTTGAATTTAAAATCATTGGCCATTTTAAGAAAAAGAATGACCCTTTCCTCGCCGTCTTTGTTGTACTGTGGGATGCACAGGCTATCAGACACTTCCACAAATGACTCAACTGTAAGGAGAATGACAGCATACATATTAAAGCAAAACACAAGCCACACACACTAAAAACCGATGTCTCCATTGATCATAGAAAATGTACGTACACAGAAATGTAAGCTTCCTGTTGATGACTATTGTCTTGAACTATATAATCCCAATAATCAGTGCCTCTTTGTGCTATGTACGGTAAATGTGTGCTAAGTATCTGGAAGTAATAAACTTGACTCGGCCTTCCTTTTATGTAGAACGTCGTTGTAGCTCTATTAGATTTTGCCAATATGACTGGGTGACCTCATCTACCATGTATGCCCCGGTAATAACTTGCACTTTATATCTGATCGAGAAGAGCAAAAGAGAATTGGAATGAAGCAGTGGGAGTCTAATCTGTATCTATTCTCCAGACGTAATAATGGCTTTGTTAGTATATCTAGTCTGCAGTCGAATGCTGAAAATGTGTTTAATTAGCAAGTCCCAAAAGTGAACTTCTACATTACGATTCTAGGCGAAGCATTAGTCATTTCTTCCCACTTAAAATTCCGACAGACTCTCTCTTTCTACCTCCCAGATTTAATATTAGAAAAATGTATTACTGAAAAATTAACATTTCCACTCCTGGCAGAGGTCGTAATGTAATGCAAGTCACTAAGGATGCTGAGGAGTAAAATAGCACTTGTATAATCAGTTACCTATATTGTAGATTTCCGAGCTTCCAAAGCGCACCCCATTTGGATTCAGGGTACCATCACTGCAGTGCAAAAAGAGAAACAAAATGTTAGCCAGTGAAACATTTGGCAGAAAGTCCTACAAATGCCACTGCAAGCTATCTTTATTGAGGAATACAAAGTACTTAAACCACCATGCAGCGACACATTTACGTCTCATGTGCCTGGAAAGGGAGTACTGTATGTCAAACTGTATGGTTGAAATGTCTAATTTGGTTTTGGTTTTTATGGATAATTTACTCTAAAACACTTAAAATAATCTTAAAAAAACCAATTGGCTCACAAGAAAGCATCTCAATGGTGATGCTAGGATTTAGAATAAAGGTAAAGATTTTTCCAGATCTGGAAGAACCCATAGGTTGTTTGGACACATGGTCTTGAGGAGATGGGGGCAGAGAGAGTCTATAACTACAGCTATATATATATATTTTTTGTTCGTACTAAAATTTTATTTTTCTGGCGCTGTTTCAATGTTTCACTCAGTTCTCTCTCTGAGTATGAAGCAGTGATCAGGAGAGCTGAGACACAGCTATGCCATACCCAGTGTGATTATTTATTCTGGAGATCACTGGAGGGTCACCAATCAGTTTCCAGGTGATTTGAGACAACCCTCTATACTGGGACCTGGTGGGAGCAAGTGAGCGCAGACACCCAAAGACTAAGTATCCATGACATTCTATGCAGTCGCAATGGTCCTTTACAACCATTATTTACCTGACAACAAAAAAATTTGATTTGCACAAATGGACTAAATATTTTTCACCAGATTTACAGTTTATTTTTGTTTCTTTCCCTTGGACTTCCACCCACAGTGGGATGGGTCAACATGACTTTTTCAAGGATTCCAGTTTCTGTAAAATTCTTGTAGACGCCTGGATTCCTGAATATATAAGTTTCTGTCATCTGGCACCCCCCTCCATTAACCCTTTCAATTTGTCTATTATACCCAACAGGCAGATGAGTAATAGCCTCAATTACAGACGTAGCAGCTTCCCAAATGCAAAAATAGCAAGAAAATCATAAAAGGAAATTAGCATGATTTAAAATACATCTCAGTGCTAACAGTTCCATACTGTATATGCATGTCAGATTTAATGAAATCATTAAATTATTTGAAAACTGCAGTGGCCATACTGCAGCAGCTCTAAACACTCCCAAGGATGGAAAGTTTTCCATCATGGTGGACTGGTAAGCCTTTGATAGAACTGAACACAAATAGTAAAGGGTCCAGCAAAACTGGACCACTAATGCCTCCTTGAAGAAGAACCTCATTTGGGTGGCATGTGATAATGTAGCGTGACATCAGCAAGTTGAAACATTCAGCTCTCCTGCATATGTCTGGGTTAACCATAATATAGACAAACCACCGAACAGCAACCGGTCCATTAGGTTAGTGCAGGGCCTACATACAACGATGCTATACGCTACTAAAACTAACAAGGTTTGCCCAATAAGTACTTGGCAAATTCTGCATTGGAAAAATGCTGCCATTGGCATTATTTGTGGGGTTTTCTTTTACATTTTTAATTGTTTGCACTGCTCTCATCAGAGATCAGTTCAATGTGACCATAGATTCTTTTGGGGTCTTTGTATACCACGGGGGTCTCTAGCAAGTACCACTGTTTTTATATTTTATTACTCTGATTTACTATTTATATTTTTCAGCAACCTTGGCTGTTGCTGACAGAAGGGAGACCAGGCTGTAATCAGACAGCCAGATGTCCTGTGGATCACAGCACACCAGAGGACGTTCTATTCCATCCCAAGGTTACAAAGGACTGTATTGCAGATGGTTTAGAAGATGCTTCATCATTACGGGGTTAAAAGATAGTCTGTAGCTGTTTCAATACATTTTTATGTGGACTGAAAACAAAAGACCAGACAGAAACTGCAAACACGCAACATCATCTATAATGCCTATAAAGGGCTCTGCCACAAAACGTATTTGGAATTCCCTATAACAACACGCACATACACATACACGCACATTAGAACCATGCAGGTATGATATCTAACATTAAAATGATTAATACTTAGAGCTACATTAGAAAATCTGCAGACACAGACCTGCGTCCCAGCATGACAATGCCGCCTGTTTTAGGATTAATCTTGCAGTAGTCTCCATGAGCCCATACTCCTAAAAGAAACAAAAAAAGAAGATGAACACTCCAACGATCAATAGTCACAAACATTCATGTATTCCCTTATAAAGGGAAATTACGGCAGCATAAAAAAAAGGTTGCTGGCTAATGGAATATTTTAGGCACCATTTTTAGTTCCCCATGTACCATGGTGGCCCTTCCTCGTGACCCAGTGTACTTTTTCTGTCACAGACCTATGTAACTTGTATACCAACAAATGACACCATAATCTAGCTAGTCCGTTCTGGTGTAGCACAAATCTTTCATCCCTTGTAGATGGCACCCAAAGAGATGCCTTTCCCTTCTCACAATGCTGCCCTTGGCCTACATGTAAATATGCCCCTGGCCCTGTATGGCGTAAACAGCGGGCCTCTACTCCAACGTTATAAAGAACCACAAACTCTCGGCTCTCAATGCCCACCTGGGAATTTGGAGAAATAGGCTTTCTGGTATTTGCTGCCATTCTCATCATTCCAGAAGTGTGTGGGTTGACTGGGTAAAGGCTTTAAACACACCAGCTCCCCACTCTCCCCCCACACCGGTTTTCCTGGGAAAAAATGGGAAAAACAATGTCAAGAAGAACACACAACATTTATTTTTGTCAATAATTAGATGATAATATTATTCAACCTACAAAACACCTGGTTTTAATATTGCCAGAAGAATAAAAGGTAACATTTGGTGGCATATAGGGTAATTGTCCAAAAATGCTATTAATAACACCTTCTGTTAGCTAAAGTATAATTATATTACAAAATTGCATTTATTCTGAAGTGAACTATGCAAATTTCTGACGCAGCTGGAGTATGTGATTCACAGTTTTCCGTCTGTAAAGAACATTGTTGAGTATGACCCATTTAATTAAGTGCATTCAACGCAAATGGTGAATTAACACTTTCAGTGACAAGTGCAACGTGTTGTGTGATATTAAAAAAAAAAAAGAAAAAAACAGTTTTCTGCCAGTCTTTCCATGACCAGGTGACTCTTTCTATTTAAAAGCAGCGGCACAAGACATCATACTTGCTGAAACAATATCAAGGATCTACATATCATGATTAACCTATATCTTGCTGGAAGTTAATTAGCCTTAATAATTATAACACTGCACCAGAGGCTGAAATTTGCTTGTTAATGATCCTTGTACCTTCCTCGCTCCACGCCTCTACAGCCGTTGCAAGGTGCCTGGCCTGAATTTCTCCTCTGTAAACTGGAATGCATACATTATTACCCATGAAACAAGATATGATATCAGTGCCACCTAGAACGAGAAGAGAGATTATCAAATAAAGAGTCACTTGGTTAATATAAAAGATGCATGCATGGACTTCCTCATGAAAGGGCGAGAGGGGGCACTTTCCCACCACCTGGAAATTTCCTGATACTCTTTGCCATTAAGATAGGGCTAATATTTTGCCCCCATTTGTGGATGCTCATGCATACTTTACTGCATGCATTCAGTCCAAAAAAAAAAAGATCTATATTTAATATAGGCTTAATATAGAACAATGGAAATTAAGCAGGAAAAGTAGCAAAAGATGAAAAAAAAATCTTTTATGGGGGTTATTTACTCAAAAGCTGAAATAATTACTCATGTAGGAAGACGCCTGTATGTTATGCACTAATGTGAAGCCCAATGGAGTTCTTACCTGAGATTGACCCTAGAAGTACATTATTCTTGATATATTTGTAGACATAATCATAGCTTTGAGGCTTTAATGGGGAGCCCGTTGACAGAATTGTGTGAAGTGTCTGCAGACTGTGTGTTTCACCTGGTGGTAGACAAAGTGCATATTGAAGTTACGTTCTAGGTGTCACAAGACCATACCCAACTAACAGACTGTGTATTTCATACTCCTAAAATCATGGATCATTAATTCTAAACATTCTGATTATTATTTTTATACAATGCCAACCGGTTCTGCGGCTCTGTACAATGACATTATAAATAACAAGCATGTAAAATTTTCAGAAACATGATGGACGGTACTGTGGGACCCACTTGTTTACAATGTAAAGTTTTAGGCTCATCTTTTTTTGTCCTATGTAACCAATACATGTTGGCTATGCTGTTGGTGATCATATAATATGAATTACAATATGTGCTTCAGGAAATGTGTTAATTTATACTAAAAATACTACCTCACATCAGTAATTTGCCTAAACTTCATTACAGCATCAAGACATTATTTTGAGTCTTGGCATCAGAATGTTAATTCCCCAATTTTTTTTCCCTACGTGGCTTTTTTTCGGGCTAAAATTATATTTAATGATAATCTCCAAAACTGTTGAGTGGGCTGCCATTTACAAAGTACGTTCTCTGGTCTATGCCTGAATTTACTTATCTGTCATGTTTATGACACACAGACATTTTACACTTATACTACCAGATGTAAGCCTGACAATCCCATTTACTGTGATCCTAAATTACACAGACATGAAATGGGAGCAAGTAATAAAACATGAAATATAAAATATAGACCCTTACAGGGCTTGAGATCCTTCTCTTCTAGTACTGCCAACCACTTTGCTCCAGTTCCCAAGATAGTTATTCTAAGGGGGGGAAAAAGAAAAAAGTTATCAATTTTATGAATGTGTTAACCAATTTCAGTTACCTGTAAAAGGGACAAGTAAACTGCAGAGTAAAATCATCCAAAATGGACATTAAGAAAAAACAAAAATGCATGAGCTTATAAAGCGATAAACACTATTACATGGAAGGCATCATCCCGGCATGTGGGAGCTATCCATACTTGGGGGTCTGTCACGGCCACACAATGTATGTCTTCAATTGCTTAAGTTGCTGCTGCAGTAATCAATAACATCAGGACTAGATTCATCTACATTAGTGAATTCTACAGCTACAAACCTCATAGGTTTCATTTGGTTGCTGTCTAATAGGCATTCAAGATAACCCTATTTATCAGGCAGACAAGCAGCGGGCTCCGCAGACTTATAGCAATTTATTTACAAGCCTATCGTAAAAAAAAAACAAAAACGTATCAATGAAGAAATATGGTTTTTGGCTGAGAATGGAAATTTCAAATAGCTGTAGACAGCCACAAGAAGCAATACCCAGGAGGGAAATAAAACTAGAATGCTGAAATAAAATGACTGAACAAAGTACCGGTTTGTCGAGGTACTGCATTTAAAATGTAGCCGCTTGCAGTCCAGGCTTTACCAACTTAACAGATGTGAATTTAGCCTTAGTTTATACATAATGAGGGCTGTGGCAAGTTTCAGTACCGTGGAGCCCCGTGAGTCCACTCACAACTGAGCGCAAGGGAGTCTTTCCAGCTGCCAACATGGACCAACATGGAGTCTTTCCAGCTGCCAACTCTTTACTAATGCGCCTTCCTTTGCAGTCTGCCTGCAACCTATGGATCGTCAATGATTAAGCCTAGCGGCAAAACACATGAGATATGCTTTCATCATGCTGGATTGATTTTATTGGTTTCTGAATAAAGAGGGATATTTTGACTATCAATCTCCTGTGAATTTATCTCAATATATATAAGAACGAGGTTCTGGCAAATCACTAGCCTTTTTGTAATCTGTGATTTGATCAAGGCAGGTGTTATCATATATGTACTCCAGGTGTCTGATCCATCAAAATATACGCATAGCGGCCCCTGAGGTAAGCCTCTTTTATCCCAAGTTGGCCCTGATTTAATTCCTGTATGCCTAGCATCCGAGAGTTCACATCCACAAACGCCAGACCTATAATTAATTGTTCAAAGTAAACAAACTCAGTAGGAATCTTTAACATTCACAACCCTTCCAAGATCCGTGTGAGCTGCAGTATGAGCCCTCAACAGCTGGGAGAACCGTTGTGTGACTGAGGGTAAGGGAGTTCGCACAGACTTCATCTTAACTGGTCTTAACCTCAACTGAACTAAGCAGTAGGTTTACTGAGCTGACCAGTATCAGCCAGGACATGCAGGGGCTGGGTCAAGGTCAGGTTGGGCCCTGGGGCAACAATATTAGAATGGGCCCCATCAATATTATATTTATATATACAAACACACATATCTACAGTATATACACTGCCATTGAATGCTCAATAGGATTACTGCTTTTCCCTTCTACAAACACGGTACTTTCTTTTTAATTATCATAGACAGTCACAGCACAATTTAGCTTGGGATTGGGAAGCTCCAGACAGTATCATCCACAGGCATTATATTTAAGAGGGTAAGAAAGGATCTGCAAACAAAGCCGAGGGGGCATTATGTAGAACAGGGCTTTGTTCCCATGAAAGTTACTCAGCTGACTGTGCACACATAACCAATGACCCATCAGATGAGGCAGTACATGTATGCATTCATACAGAGGTATCCCCAGATAAATACATTCACAAACCTGTCACTGCCATAAACACAGATCCCAGCTCCTACCTGCAGAGTATCTCTCTTCCTGTAGCTGCATGCTGCATGCTGCATGCTGCATGCTGATGGCTGGGGATCCTGGCACATTAACTCTGACCATTGCCTTTTCCTTACAAGCAGAGAGCCATGCAGCCGCCACTCTTAAATGACTGTAAGTAACCACACAAAGAGCTTCTCACTGGCAGATCCTGTCACATGACAGGAAGTAGGACGCTGACATTTCCCTGACGGAGTCTGTGTCCCTGCTGCATGAGAGCGGCCCCTGCCCCTGATCCCACATCACCAAGTACATCAAGTACCGTATTGCAGGCTAATACAGAAATTGCACTGCAGAATGCAAGCCCCTTGATACTAGGGGCCCTGGGGAAATTGCTCCATTGTTAATCTGCCCCTGTAGACATGTTTCCAGTCACACATCTAACCTTGCAGGTGTTAAGGGAAATATTTTGGAACAGGAATAAAGAACATAGTTTGCAAAAAAAAAATACCTATCTTGGCTAAAATCTTCTTAATCTTATGAGTTAAAAAGCAAACACTGACCCCAAAAGAACAGCACTCAAAATTGCAATGACATATATTGTTATCAAACGTCTTTCCAAATTACTATTTTTCAGAATATTCTGAACATTGAATTCCTAAAATAGATTTTAAGGCAATGCATTTTTTTTTATTTGAAGCAGACAGGATTGTCCGAGCAGCAAGCTTCTATAGTGATTAAACTCTTCACGTTTTCCTTAATGCATATTATAGCGGAGAGATCCATTTAAATTTCCATGGTGTTCCCTTGCCCCCCCCCCCCGTGCATTTTCCCATTTGCCTGCCCCAAGCTATTTTCCACCATCACTGGCATTGCGTAAGCCAGGTTATTATATGTTATTAATTTCATTGGGAAAGCTTTCCTGGGACTGGTTGGCTGCTTCAAGCCTGCATCATCAGAGGAAGGGTGAAGCTGCAGCTTCTGCTTAACGTAACTGCCAACCCCCACCCTAAAGGAAACTATTGTCTCTGTGTGCTGTAACCTTCCATTGATCTGAGAGTTGGTTAGTGTCAGCTTGGTTATATAAGACAAGACATTCATCAATAAATATCGGTTGGGATTCACAAAGCTCAATTTCAAGCAAAGGATAACGTAATTTTGATACTTTAAGTGAAAAATCAGTGACATATCCACTGTTATATCTCTACAAGTAACTAGACTTACCCCAGCCGATCCACAAGATCCCAAAGCACACTGGCGCTAGGGACAAGGGGGGAGCCGTCATACAGTACCAAAGAAGCTCCTGTCGCCACTGCAGTGATCAACCAGTTCCACATCATCCACCCAGCCTATTGGAGAGGAAAAGACCAATCAGAAATTGGAGGATTTTTCATGGTTTATCATATGTCTCTAAATCTAGATACCCTATATATATATATATATATATTATATATATATATATATATATAATACTACAATAAAAACAATGACTAAGTAGCTCTGCAAATTGTGTTACAGACTTTCTAGTAGCTTTTACTGAGACAGGTGTAATAACACTTAAAGAAAGGAGGCACTTTGTTATGCACCCTAAAGAGACTTTAAAAACATACATCATTAAGAAAAATGAGCTTAAAAACAATTGGGACCAAATATGCAGAAACCAGAAGCTTTGTGGTCCATACATACACAAACAAGAACCTCTGCTGCTAGCATGTTCAGAGCCCGGGCATAGGCTTGTACATGTCTGAGTCACACCTCGCCTATCTTTGTTCTTGAACAGACCTTTTCGATATCACCACTACTAGATAACATGGTCTGTGACACAGGGTCCCCAAATCATTAAGACTCATCCCTCATTACCTGCTGAACAGGAATGGACTGGTACGGATTAAAATCAGCCATGGCAAGTCCAGTGACTGATAAATGACATATGTACAGCAGCCTACTGAGTACACCTTGCTGAATGCCACGCTCTTACACTTTTGCAGTGTACGCCCGTGTGTATCCAGCTGTCAGACGCACACTGAACAATAGGCCCTACTGTCTTATCAGCAATAAAGGTGTGTGGGAGGCACCACTGGGAACTGATCCAAGCATTTGCCCAATGGCCCTTCTGGGCCTACTCCTGAACATTGTCCCATCGATGGAGTATCTGCAAAAACCTCAGAAAATGCTGTCGGCTCTATAGCGCTTGTTCCTGGTGGTCTATTGCAGTGGAACCAATACAGGGAACACTGAAAGGTCCCCCGTATAGAGCTCCTATTACTGTCCACTACATCACCAAAAAACTAATAAAACTTAAATAATACCATTTTAATGAACAGATTACAACCGAGATGAAAAGGACAGAGAAGACGGTTTGAGGAGACCCGCATTCCTGCCGGTGAGCATTACCGTGGTGTAGTACATGATAATATCACTGCTCGTAGTATTGCCGTGTAAAATGTGTTCTTTTAGATGCTCTATCAAGGTTCCCTGAAAAAAGCACAAAAGAAAGACAGAAAGTGAAAGAATATAAGTCATTTGTTCTGCAGTTAGAATCCAACACAAAACTCGCCTTCAATTATGCTGATAAGAAGCCAAGACACATTTTCAAATATTAATAACGTGTGTAAATGTTAAGTCCTTGACTTGTTTCTTTTTCCAGCTCTACTGTATTTACAATTCTAATTTAATATGGACATCTATGGGGTTATTGGCCAGTTGCCCTATTTATGCTGCCTTAACAACAGCCTTAGACACTGTAAATCGTATTCAATAATGTTCATCACACGGGGGCTCCATGCAATGAGCTTTGACTGGACCTAGGGTCCTCGTTCCTTACCACTGTAATCATTAAAGATGAATCTATTTAGGCTAACATACATTAAGTGAATACACAAGGCGTTTCTTATACTGCTATTCCAAAATGCGCAGCCTTTTAAATATTAAAGCTGTTGGGGCTATTTCTGTTGCTAAGTGGAACAGAGAAGAGAATTGTAACCATTCAGGAATGATATTTAAGAGTGCTTTTAGAGTAAGGAGTTAAGATGACAGCCCTTCAGTGTCTCACACATGCTGCGTACATCTCTAACAAATTCTTAGGATACAACAGCTCTGTAAGTGAGACTTCACATCGCAGTCAGCAGACGGTCTCGTGCCCCGTTCACACCTCACCTGCTCTGCTGACGTATCACTGGAAGAGTACGAGGGGTTTGTGAGAACGGTTTGTAGCTCAATTACAATGTTTGGAAGGATACAAAAAACAAAACACTTAAATGTATTGTGTATGACAACTTCAACTAAAACTACTTGCAGTACATAGCATGTATCCATGTAACTACTACCCTTACACATTAGAACAGGTCTCTCCTTGTATCAGTGTTTGGTGTGTCATATCCTAGCTATGTAAAAAGCTAAAAAAAATCGTTGCTACGTTATGAATATTAGTAATAATAATAAAAATATATAAATAAAAAATATCTATCCCAGAACTAGCAAAGTAAATGGTATGGCCCTGGCTCGACCACCCTAATGCATTGTTTAATAGAACAGTATTTGTCAAAAGAGAATACATTTCAGCAAGTCTGGGTACAAAATACAGACTGGCAAATGGACATTTCAAGTAGAGATTAGTTATCCAAAAGTGAGCAATTAGCAATGCAACAGTTACCATAAATGAAGCCGTTTTGAGGTATATTGTTATATGCATATTTATGGGCGTACACGTTCCACTAAGGGGTCAATATAAAGCTTATGGATATGCTTGTGTGTCCGGGTTAGAAAAAGCTTTGGGGCCACTTTTCCTGTGGGTCCTGGTATTAACACCCAATATTAACTATAATAAGTAATGATTACCCATAATGCTCACCCTCACACCAATTCCCGGATTTCATTCATAACTGAGCTTTCGCAGAAGCTACTTGGCATTGTGCGCTATTTTTGAGTCACAATATCAGCATTCCTAAATGCTTCTCAATCAATGATGCCAATACAAAGTTCATACATTGCATGTATTATATGTAAAACAATGCAGTTTTGAGGTCAAAATTAGACATTACCTAATTGAGGAAGAGACTCCAAAAAGGAGAGCATGGTAAAATAACTTACAAATAGCTATCTGACTCGTCTGCAAGCGACACTACACTTCTTTTTACGCTTAATCAACATATATTAAAAGTAAGGGTCGCAGAAGAATTCCCATAAAAGTTTGAAAAAAAGTACCATTACTTATTGGCTGGTGCTCCCCTCCACCTGTCGCTTTGTGTCTTACTTTTAATATAAGTAAGGTTTGCTTAATAGTTTTCTTAAAAGTCAAAAAAGTTTAGTCTCACATTAATATATTAATAGATATATAGATAGATAGATAGATATAGATATAGTAAACACTCACCCCTGCTGAATGCACCATACATTTGGGGGCACCTGTTGTGCCGGAGGAATACATGATGTACAGAGGGTGATTAAAGGGCAGCTGTTCAAATTCCAGTTGCGGGGCTTGATCCCCAACTTTTCCAGTTGCCAGGAAATCATCAAGTAATACACTAAATTAACAAAAAAAAAACATTAAAAAAAAACAATTACTAACTCATAATTGGCTATTGTCCATGTTCTATGCATAGAGCTTTATATTTAGCATTTTAAAAAAGCCAGTCTAGAGGGCCAGACATTTAATACTGGCATCAGATTCTAAATGTCTCATTTATTCCCCATGGAACTGAAAAGAACAGTTTTATTCTTAGCTGATACTTATCTGATAACAGTGTAAATTAAACTAAACAGGTCTGTTAGGGGACACTGTCACCATTACCAGGTCCTATAAAATATGTATATAAATAATATAAATGGGTAACCACCTCTGCATGCTATAAAAATTATATTACACTGAAAAAATATCAAACCAATGACAAAATAAATAAATAAAATAGAAGCATCAGCGGAAGACTGGAATATAAATTTCAATTTTCACTCATTATGAGAAGACAAATCTTTACTTCAAGATGTTCAAGTGAATGCATGTCTTAGAAATTTACATAAAAAATGTCACCGCATTAGCATAACTTAACAGCTGCTGGAAAAATCTCTTAACTGCTTGGTGACAAGGGCTGGCATTTAGAATGCATTTTATCCCTCCCATTTCCATGTGGTTTTGGGTGATGGGAGTTGTAATCCTCACAACAGCTTGATGGGGTGACATGAGGATGTAACACAACAAGTATTCCAATAAGAGCATTGAGAATAACGTTTGGGACTATTCTGCGCACATAGCCCTAAATCAAAGTAAAAAGTCCTTATGTTGAATTATGTATTTTATGAAGACAAACAGTAAAATATTTATGAAGGCAGTTAGTTTCCGCTGGATGTTATGTATGGAAACCCCAGAGAGGCGTCTGATGCACACGAGTGGAATCCCATTTAATGGGGAGTCAATTAATATAGCAGACAGGAAAAGATTAGATTCTCCTTAAAGGGGCGCTTTAATGTCCTGACATCATCACCAAAGAACCATGCATCATGTTAAAAGTACAAAACAATATACCGTAATACATACCTTAGGGAAAGGCTTCTGTCCCCCTCCTCCTCTGTGGCCTGATAATTCTTGCCACTCATTGGCTGAATGAAGCAGCCAATCAGAGGCAGAAAAGTGCTACAATTGAAATTAATCCCCCTTGACGTTTGACCCAGCGCTGGAGGTAAATATACCATATCTTCTGCACGGAAAATAGTGCAGGGTTGGGGAAATGCATATGGGGGGGGTTCTGCAGAATCCTATCACTCATTTTCAACAGAGCCCAAACGTAAATTTAAAGGGACCTCTACGCTATAAAAGCATTAAAGCGCATATGACGGCTTAAGATGTGGTAAACCACATCCATCTTTTACTGAAAGAGTTAACAAACAGCACTGTGTTTTAAATTTGAATTTTGAATGTGCTGTACAAGAAAGGTAGCTTGGAGCAGATGTCTTAATGTAGAGAGCTCAGAGTTTTGCAGTCTATGAGACGCAATTAGTATGGAAAGAACGTCACAATATGTTAATTTCTTAAAGTAGGTGACACAAATACACGCACTTTGAGGCTAATGTTTTCTGTTCATTGTATCCAATGGATCAATCTTCCAGGTTCTAGTAAACCTGCTCCCACAAAAGAATATGAGATCCGTGGCAGGAAATTGTGAAACCAAAGTCCGGGCCCGGACACTTTGACCATGCCTGATATTTTCACCCATTAGAGTGGAGTTAAACAGGAGGTTTCCATCAGGACCTGCCATAGAACTGCTAGCACCCGAGCTGAACTGTGTGGGTCTGATGATCCTTCCAACATGCGGTTTCTTGTTAACACCAGCTCAACTCTTTAGAGTGACAGCCACCTGTACGGTAGCGCTGGTCGTAGTTTCAGATGTGACTCTAAAATTCTAAAATAGCTCCATACAGCAGAAACACATGGCCATATTATAAAGAGAAATTCGGAGGAAAAGTTGTAAACGTGGAAGAATCACCATGGAAACTAATGGAATGTTCCTACCCGACACTTAGCACTACGCACCATAATCTCTCTTCATGAGTATGGCCTACAGAATGTGATGGCTGATAACAACTGATTTGTCTCATCTAATTTGCATATTTTTATACATTATTATTTATTGCCATCATATTCTGCAGCTCTGCACATTCAGCTCCGTAACACCCTTTAGTTTTGTCAAAAGCATATCAATTATAAACTGGCTGCAAGATAGCAGTTTATCAAGTTTACCAACATAAAGGTCAACTATACCCCTTTCCAATCAACCAGAAAGCCCCAGTGGCAAGTGGGCAGAACTGGGCATTAAAATCAGCCTTGGCACTTTAGGGCATTTGGCTGATTTGCCAGATGGCCAATCCGGGCTTCCTTGTCAATACAATCTCCAGGCACTAAGTCATATAATCTGCATAGCTCTGGAATGGGAACATTTAATATCAAGCTATAAATAAAAATGAAACAAAACAATATAACAGGGGACAGGTAATACAGGTAATAATCAGATTGCCCACTCATCCCTTACCTGCCGGGGATCTTTGAGATGTCTATGTCTTCTTTTGAGTAAACATAGGGAATTATTACCACTTTTTTCAGATCAGGCAGTCCTGTAAAAAGGGTAATAGAGAACATGTATATGAGCTGGCTGGATATACCTTTAAATGGTCAGTGTTCAGTTACCAGGTTATCGTTTTTGATAATAATTTCATGATTTACTTATGGCACAATCATTGTTTCACTGATTCTAGTGCAAAGTGGACTTATCATCATGGCAACCTACAGAATGGTAATAGGACCACACTTCAGACTTCACAATTAGTTTTCATGTGTAAGCCCTATTATTGCAAAGTTAACACAATATTTTATTTTATTGTGTATGGTTTCTCTTTGGTAACCCTAAGAAATGTACAGCTGAACATAATTGCAAAATATAACATCAAAAATATATAGGATTTACACTTAATCAATATTAAGAAAAAATGGATTTCCATACTTACAAAAATGTCAACAAATAAAAGCAAATAATATGTTAAATACATTCTGGTGTAACGTTTAAGAACTTTGTAGCTATCCTGAAACATCCCAAGCCTTCTGCAAACCACCATCTAAACCCAAGAACTTAGAGGAATTTCCATTACCTTTATGTTGCTAATAAATTAATTAATGTGCTGTTTAGAAGGTACTTGAAACTTTGCACCAGAATCCATTTTGACACATAACCTCATTTCTGAAACTTTTTTTTGCATTTTTTGCCTTAAGCAAACATTACCCTTTACTACACTCAGGAGTTTCTCCAGGTGGGAATGTCTCTTTCCATTATAAACCACGGCTTCAACTGAGAAGATTAGCTTGGGCTGAATTTGGGAAAATCTGTCCAGGACACCCTAGAGCCAAAACAAAGACATTCAACATTGGAAACCATTACATAAAACTGTATCAATATCAGTAAAATGATTGGTGGGGTAAACGGCAAACAATATGTACGTTATGTGTTATTCTCTTAGTACATACTGTAGGTTATATCTGGTAGTTGAATTGCTCAGCTGTTTTTTTGTGGTTACCCAATATTAAGTCTGGGGAAAGAAGTTGTTTTGATACCAAAACTAGAAGAAACTCAGAAAAAGGAGAACCTGAAAAGTTGTGCTTTCAAGCTGGAATGCATAAACAGTAAAAACCATGTCTTTCTCTTAAATTTTATTTTAGTGACTTTGCAAGGAATCTCAATGGAGTTCCTAGGACAAATGTCTCCCCCACATACCACCTGCAAGTCCTGTGTACACCTCGCTACGCAATAGCAAGGGTTTTGCTAAAGAAGACATGTTTCTGGCAAGTTTGCTTCATGCCCAGGGTTGGGCAAACCATTTCTAACTCAGATCCATAAGCTCAATGCCAATGTTTATACTTTATGGGTCATGGGTACAGAATATTTGATATGTATTTGTATAGTATAGCCAAAAGAAGAAGGCAGTGGCCATTATATGACTTGAGAGTCACCGTAGCTCAAAAAAGCTCCAATTCTTAAAAGATCCTTACAGAGCCAACTTGCTTTGCATCTTACAGCTAGTGAAAACTAACAAAATACATAGTTCCTTGGGGCTTTTACTCTCATTCTCTTTCCTGCAAATTCACTCACCAGCCATATCTGGGCTGCGCAGCTGAACACACAGCTTCTGTAATGTTAATAATTGAAAAGCCTAAGAACACTATAGTTAACTAAGATCAATGATGCTGGCAGAACATAAAATTAAACACCCAGAAATGAGTCGGAAAGCCTGCTAATCTAAGAGCACATTGCCGTGTAATGTGAGCAAGGTGAGTGATTTAGCCAGGGGCACGGCGCTGACCCCAGAGTCTAGTCGAACTGATTACCTTGCAGTGAAGAATTATAGGGAGGTATATTTTGTTAATGAACTGAGAAGTGCAGCGCAAGCAAACATTTTCAAAGGAAATGAAATGCTGAAAATACAAGTTTAACTCCCTCATACTGTTCCAAACAAGTGAAATTCTTTTAATGTAATTTATCGACAAGGCCCTGCATGAGTCAAGCTATATCCAGAGATCGTGGGGCTCTGCTGCCCTCCAGCGGTAACAGTGTGATGCACAGATGCAAAATCCATCGCATACACACATGGGGGTGTCTTTTACATGATTGTGGAGGGAGTTTGGGCCACACTTCTTGGTAGAATTATTTTAATTCTGCCATACTGGGTTTTTGGAGCATGAACTGCCTTTTTAGGGTCATGCCGCAGCATCTCAATCGTATTCAAGTCAGGACTTTGACTAGGCAGCTCCAAAAACTTCACTTTGTTTCCTTGGAGCCATTTAGAGGTGGACTTGCTTGTGTACTTCGGATCATTGTCCTGCTGCATAACCCAACTGCGCTTGAGCTTTAGGTCCCAAACTGATGGCTGGGCATTCTCCTTCAGGATTTCCTACTAGCGAGCAGAATTCATGGTTCCATCAATTATGGACAGTCCCCCAGGTCCTAAAGCAGCCAAGCGGCCCCAGGCCATCACGCTACCACCACAGTGTTTGACTGCTGGTATGATGCTCCTATTGTGTAATGCTGTGTTAGAGTTATACCACATATAACAGAACCCACATCAATGTGATTGATTGGTGTGAGTGCTAACAGATGAAAATACTGACAGGTTATAGGAACAATGGGTATTTAATGAACAAAACCTGACGTGTTTTGCTGTTTAGGCATCCTCAGAGGCAAAAAAAACTGTCCTATAGATAGGAAAGTACAGCGTTTCTTCTATATGTTGGTGTAACAGATTGATTTCATATTGTTGAATTTTAATATTGTTAATTAAACACATATTGTTCTTAATACAAAATATCTATATTTTTATGTGTTAGCACTCACACCAATCAATCACATCGACACTGTTCTTTCTCCCGAGCGCTGGGAACTGCTCATTGGTGTAAGTGGCTGCTCTTTGTTTTTTCACTAACCATTTGTGTTTTTCCAGCTTTTTAACTGGTGCAAACTTATACCAAATTTCATAGTAACGGGAACCCTGTCTTGGGGCATCAAAATATTTTTTTTGCCATATGCAAGCCTTTGTGTTCTTTTTTCTTATGGTGGAATCATGAACACCGACCTTAACAGAAGCAAGTGAGGCCTGACGTTCTTTACATGTTAGTCTGGGCTCCTTTGTGACCGCCTGGATGAGGCGTTGATACGCTCTTGGAGGAGTTTTGGTAGGCCAGCCATTCCTGGGAAGTTTCAGTTCTTTTTCTCCATTTTTAAATACCGGCTCTGACTGGGGTTTGCTGGAGTCTCAGAGCCTTAGATATGGCTTTGTAGCCCTTTCCAGACTGATAGATGTCAATTACTTTGTTTCTCATCTGTTTTTGAATTTCTTTAGATCACCTCACTGTGTTCTGCTTTTTAGCCTTTTAGCCTACTTCTTTTTGCAAGACAGGTTCTATTTAATTGATATTTAGATTCAACTGGGCTGGCGGTAATAATGCCTGGGTGTGTCTATCAATTTAATTTGGCCAATTGATTTAATTGATTACCTAAGGGGGCAATTACTTTTTCACATAAGGCCATCCAGCCGGTGCCTGCGTGTACATCAATTAACTGCTGCTGGCCTTGGCATACAAGCGATACTTAAATATTCCCAGTCTGGCCCTGTTGCTTTTGTAATATGTCATATTTTATAATGGTTTCTTTTCTGTGCACGTGTGTATTTGCCTTTGCCTTTGCCTCTGAGCCACACAATTTGATAATATTTTAAAGATAACTTGATAAACACAAAAACATTTTAAAACAAAACTTTTCACAATGAATTGCATAGAGTGATAACATTTTCAGCTTTCTGAAAAAGTTTTCCAGGATTTTTTTGGTTTATGAAGTCAGGTCACAATTTCCCAGTCTTGGAAACAACAAGCAGTTGTTTATTTCTAAATGTTACGCAATGTTCTTTTTAAAAAACATATTTTGTTACAGTACTGGCCTGGAAATAAAAAGGAGGGCGTCAGAATGAATGGGCTCGGCAAAGAACCAAGTATGTACCAAACACATTCGATCAAGTGAGGTCAAGGACAATATCGTTTCAGACAGTGGGAGTTCGCAGGGAGAGTTCCATATTTGATTATACATTATAAACGGTGACATGTTTTTGCGCCAGAGCTGTTTAATGCGAGTGGGGACTCAAAAAGTCTCACCGATTTCACTAGGCATTATACAAATACATGAAACAGACAAACAACAAACTAGGAAAGCTATGTGGAAAACACTTACATTGACTCCAAAATCAGGGGATGTTGCACTCCAGATTGCTCCGATACTCGCAGCTGCCAGCATGGCTTCAACGGTATCAATGCTGTTTGGAAGATATCCTGAAATAAGACACAGCATTTAGGACTGAGACAATCAAACCTTTTTAAAGTTGCAGAAACTAGTATTATATTGTTTTAGTGCATTTGAGCCTCAATTGTGAACAGTATTCCTTGAGAGCTGTGAACAGTCCACAACTTCTGGATATGCCAGCTTGAGACTGGACATCTTAACACAAAATGGAGTCGTTTCCATAACCAAACCTATGTCTTATTCCTAATCCATGCATGCTTAAGTTTCCTTCATGTATTAGCCTCTACTGCTTATTCTGGAAGAACCTTCTTCTTTATTGTCATACGTTTCAACGGGGAGCTGTCAACAATTTCGTTTCTTGTGAGTGTCAGTTTAATTGTTTTGGAAACGTCTGGTTTACAATCCACTTTTGTAGGAGAGAAATAACAAAACAGAGCAATAACTAAATGGGAAGAATAACCACGCAGACCGGGAGAAAGTGACATGGACGGCCGCTTCCAACTATACACACATCTGATGCATTTATGTTGGCTATTTTAATCTGTAAGCGCCAAGCCATAGGATTATTTAGTGAACTGAATTTTAAAAATGTACAATTTAGGAAAAGTGAAAAAAATGGCATTCATTACAATTATCAGTAAAAAGCAGTATATTTACATGTTTTATTTCTATGATCAGGGAAGGCCTTGGGCCATTGGACCATGTTTGGTTTGCAGTTTCCCAAAATTTCATGTCTCCAGTTACTTAGGGTTTATTCTCTCATGTGTTCGACTGGTTGGGGTTTATTTTTTTTTTAGGTTAACAATACATGAACGTTTGATAACCCAAAGCAACTCTGTTAAAAAAAGTGGCCGGACAGGTGTTAAAAGCTCTATATATTTACTTTTATGTAAATAATGGGATGGTATTTGTTACATTAGTAAATACAAATAGTTACCAACAACCCTGTCTCCCGTCTTGACACCCATTTTCCTCATGGCGGCTGCATAGAGAGCAACATGTTTTCTTAGCTCCTCAAAGGTCACCTTCTCCACGTTCTCCTTGCCTTCCCCTTTGGAAAGTGGTGTAATTAATATAATAGAACAGACAACAAAGCAGATTATACATCGCTTGGGCTGTTAAAAATATGACTATGTTATACATTTAAATACAACAGGGTATGTTCAAATAAATGCACTTTTAGGTTTAACCTGAACCCATAGTATTATTACCTGGATATATATATATATATATATACAGTGAAATCATTAATAACTTTTAGTATACTGTTAAAGGCAGCATGGCTCAGAATTCAAGAATAAGTGAAATTTTAACAATACTGTAGCAAAAATAAAGAAGTTAAAATGTAACCTTTAATGTATCCATTAATATATATATATATATCTGTGGGGGTCATATCTCTCTTAGGGCTATCAAAGTAACCTAGAAATGTAGCTCATGGAAAGGGAGAACTGGAATCACATTTTCCAACATAAACTAACAAACCTATTTTGCCTGGTCCTTGACATGCTGACTATCTCTTATATGATTCTTATAAGGAAAATTGCTAAAGAAATTTTTCAATCAATGGGGTTTGTCTTCTTGATATTAGAAAATTATAAGCAGAACTCACGTGCACCATAAAGGGCAATTTTGTCATTTTCTTTGTGTTTGAGAAGATTCTCTGCATAGTTTAGACGACTTCCATGAAACCATTCGGGGACATCAGAAATGCATTTTGTTCTGTCAATCACCTGCAGTTAAACATGTATCATTATTATGTATTGAAAAGCACCAGCATGTGATGCAGAGATGTACAATAATGGCATTGGTTAAATACGAAAAAGGAAATAGTTATTGGCATACGTCATCTCAGAGAAAAAAAAGGTGAAAAGTTGCAGTTTCCACCCAGAGGAGTTTCTGCCAGTGTGTATGGTTCACGAGTGCATATACATGCGTGTAAAATATAAATATCTGCAAGCATATCTGCTTTTGCACTTCTGGTGCGTTTTACAGGCTGATGGTGATAGGAGTTGTAGTTATGATCCGTAATTCCTGAGATGGGCGGTTAGAAAATCTTACAATAGATTGGCTGGCAAGTATGATATGCAGTCATCATGTTTGTACAAGGCCAATATCCAACTTTTTACAGCTCACTTGCTATATCTATCACTCAGTAAGCTTTATATACAAATGAATGAAGTGAGAATACAAGCAGCCCCATAACACTCTCTTATTACAGGAAGCTTCAACAGGGTTTTATTTTTATTTCTCTTTTACTAAGATATAAAACTTGCTCATATTTTCCATTTCTCCCTGCATGGGTTATGGAGATCCCCAAACTGGCATAGACAAGGTGAATAATGAATCCAGCAGCCAGGAGAAAAGTACAATATGAGCACATCTATGAACTTGAGTGCTCTTTAGGACTTGTTCCACCAATCCTGCTGAATGAAACAGTTTTGCAGGTTACAGAACAAGGTGTCTTATATAAAACATAATCTCCAATATACGCCGATCAGCCATAACATTATGACCACTGACAGGTGAAGTGGATAACACTGATAATCTTGTTATCATGGCACCTGTCAGTGGGTGGTATATATTAGGCACCAAGTGAACATTTTGTTCTCAAAGTTGATTTGTTAGAAGCAGGAAATATGGGCAAGCGTAAGGATCTGAGCGACTTTGACACTGCAAAATTGTGATGGCCAGAAGACTTGGTCGGAGCATCTCCAAAACCACAGCTCTTGTGGGTTGGTACCGGTTTGCAGCGGTCAGTACCTATCAAAAGTGGTCCAAGGAAGGAAAAGCGGCTCATTGATGCATGTGGGGGGCTACTGTAGCTCAAATTGCTGAAAAAGTTAATGCTGGTTCTGATAGAAAGGTATCAGAAGACACAGTGCATCACAGTTTGTTAGGTATGGGGCTGTGTAGCCTACAATGGGCACGTGAGCATATATGTTAATATATTCATATATAATTTAAGGTTGATGAGTGTGTACTGCTTAATTAATAGCTCAATACTTAGCATACCAAGACATTTTGGACAACTCTATACTTTCAAATTTGCAGTTTGTGAAGGCCCTTTTCTATTCCAGCATAAAGCAAGGTCCATAAAGACATGGCTGGATGAGTTTGGTGTAGAAGAACTTGACTGGCCCACACAGAGCCCTGACCTCAACCCATCAAGCACCTTTGGGATGAACGGAGATTGTGAGCAAAGATCAAGTGAAAGTTGTTATAGCTGCAAACAGGGGCGTAACTAGAAACCTCAGGGCCCCGGTGCGAGAATCTGTTAAGGGCCCCCCCACCCCCTCATCTATCCCTTTCT
>VKOC01017571.1:0-73347 GCA_009364415.1 Spea multiplicata | reverse complement strand
TTCGACCAGCGAGCCCCAGATCAGGGAATCTGTTTGAGTGTCAGGTCGCAGACGAGCGCGAGGTGGTCCGAGGGGTGGGAGACGCTGGGTAAGGCCCGGTGCCGCGTAACCTCTTCATGGCTGGGCAGCGGAATCACTCGCTCCACCTCCACTCTCTGTGAGTCGATGAATATGTAGTCCAGGCAGCCGTTGAAGCCCACCACGTAGTTCGTATACTCTGGTTCCCCGCACGCGCTCTCCAACGTGAGCGGGTGGGACAGCGACATGTTGCAGCGTTCTTCCTCCCCGTTGGAGGTCCAGTCTTCGTGGCCCTCGTCGATGGTCCCGTTTTTGACGAAGCTATACATACCCATGGAGGGGGTGCTGTTGAAATCCCCGCAGAAGATGATGGGGATGCCGGGATAGAGCTCGTACGCCACGCGGCGGATGTGGGCCAGCGCGACGGCTATCTGAACGAGCCGGATATTCCCACCTGAGGAGAAGACAAAGGCTGAAACGGCTAAATCCTTATTAAAAGGGAGACCACAAGGATTGGTTGCCCCCCCCCCCCGGGAGGGACTCGGCGTGGTGATTTGGTGAGCGATTGGCAGTTTTTAATACCCAGAGTCCTCTTCTACCCCAGGTGACATAGGGCAAGAACGAGCAGCTACCAGACTAAAGGTCTCACCCTCCATCAGTTTAATTGCCCCCTGCCCATACAACAGGTATTCCCGAGCCTCGTCGTCCACGTACCTTTGGGGTGGAAGTAGAGGTGCGTGTTCGCGACGCATATTTTTTGGGAAGGATCAGACCTTGACTGCAAGACGGAAACCTGACGAGAAAGAAAGACGTCATTATAGGGGCAGCCTGACAGCGGCCGGCACCAAGCACTACCGACCCCGGGACCCCCCGCAGCTGCCGAGCCACCATGCATCCCACTGTTGGGCGCGGAAGCGGAGGTTTGATTATCTGAGACTCAGCATTTGACCAAAAGACGAGGCGTCCTTGTGGAGCCCCTAGGCACATAGCCCCGCCAAGCGCCTCCCCCGGCCCCTCTCACCTGCAGGGCGGTTGACCTCTGCACCACCCTGTCCCTCGCCTCCGGGTACGGTTGGAGCTTGGCCAGCAGCTCCGCATGCAGCGGGTCCTCGAGCAGGGCCTGGCTGAGCCGGATGTCATGTTGGCCGACCAGACTGAATCGGCTGCGGCGGAAGAAAGTGGCCAGACCCTCGCTCTTTTTATTTTTTACCGCTCCTTTGCCCGGTTACACGCCGTCCATGCCGCCGGCTGCCAGCGCCGGCCCCAGGCTCTCCTGATACACGGAGCCGTCCACCTCCTGCAGGCAGATAACGTCAGCCCGGTACCCTGCCAGCTCCCGCCGCAGCAGGCTCTGCCGGTAGTCCCGCTCCAGGGCGTGCGCGGGGCAGTAAGCGAAGAGCACGGTGCGGCCGGTGGGGCTCTGCGCATACACGTCGGCCAGCACGTTATAGCTGACGGTGCGGAGGACGGGGTCCCGGGTCTCGTTTGCCTGGCGTGAACTCGTGCCGCCGTCGAACGTGCAGCCCCGGACCGGGCTCCCCGGACTGCCCTGCCTCAGCTCCGCGGGCTCGGCCCCAACCGCTGCCCGTCCCGGGGTGCAGCGCAGCTTCAGCCGGAGCCCGACATCCGAGGCACTGGGGGTGAAGAGCTGCCCTCGGCCGGCCTCCTCCCACCCAGCGCCGGCAGGAGGTTCGGGACAGTCTCCTGCTTCTACAGGGGCCTGATCCTCGTAGTGATCCGCTGGGGCCTGGGGCTGACCCGGCTCCTCGGCCCCGGGCACCTCCACTACCTCACGGTACCAGACGAAGCGGCAGAGCTCGGGCCGGGCGAACTCGAGGCGCACCGTGGGGCAGAGCGGAAAGCCGGCTAACAGGCGGCTGGGCAGCTCCAGCTGGAGGCAGCTTGGTGGGTTCCTTTGCACCAAGTAACGGGCCTCCCCCACCTCCAGCACCGCGCCGTCCCGCCACGCCTCGCCGTTCAGGGCCTCATCGGACACGGGCAGGCCGCGGTAGGTGAGGCGGACACAGGGAGGAGGGTCTGGCTGCTGCTGTCGCCGGATCTTCTTGCTAGGGGCCCGGGTGGCGCTGGCGGCAATGGCGAGGGCCCAGCCCAGAGGCTCGCTCTGCTCCCGCTGCAGGTGGCGGAGGCTGCCGGCCAACTCCAACGAGATGCTCAGCTTGGGCTCGGAGGGCAGAGCCCGGACCACGGCCCGCTCCATGCCGCCCAACCGGCTCAGCAGCAGTCGCACCGCACTCATAACGCTGCCGGCCGGCACTTGGGCCTAATGAATGCGGCGGGGGTGGGATCACTGACAGGGCGCAACCATCACGAGAAGAAACAAGGGGGTACACCGGCGCTCTCATAGTTCATGACCGGACTCAACCATCATATGGGGTTCACCCCACCAGCCTTCCATCAGCACACAGTGTCAATATCTGGACTCAACCAATATAAGGGGAGAGATCACCCCTGCCAAGCCCCCCCAGCCCAGAGTGTCAGTGACTCCCTGCAGCCAATCACCATGCAGGGTTAGAAACAAATTTAAACCGCATGCTCAGTAGAGTTTGTGCACAAGGCAGTTACACCTGGGATTGTTGTTATTATTGTTGTTGTTGTTGTTTTGTTGCTGTTGTTGTTGTTGTTATTATTGCCGGCCCGGCACATGCAGACACGCAGGCAGAATGTCTAAATGCAGCCTTTGTGTAAAAAAAAGTTTGTTACTTTAATTATAAGGGAATAAAATATGTTTCCTATGGGGACAGTTACTTTTATTTGGGCTTCTCTGGATTTGGAAGGCACCGATTACAGGGTCAGTCATCCGGCCCCAGCGAATCAGCCACTGGATACGGTCAACAGGGGCACAGAAACAAAAATACCCCCACTTCAAAAATGTGTTCTGTAAATGGACACTGGGGGCCTTCTTTCCTCCTCTGATGCCCCTTCTTTCCTCCCCTGTACTCACTTTACTCCCCTGAACCCCGCTCTCCTCCCCCAATGCCCCTCTTTCCTCCCCTGATGCCCCTCTTTTCTAGGAGGTCAGAATGTTTGCTGGGTATGAGGGGATCGCAGGGTTCTACAGGCCTAAAAGCCCCGATAATGTGTATAGAAACAGCAGGGAACGGTATGATATCTCGGCTCCTAACACAGACTGTTACCCAGACTGTGAGTTGCCGCTTTGGCTGTCTCAGTGTTGGGTACGAGGTGGCGCAATACACCCCAAGACTCATAAATGGTGGCTGTTGTATTTAATAACCCCCAGCGGTGGGTGTAACACTTTGTGACGTCACATACATGGGGTTACACACCAGCGGGTAAACCTATACCACGGCGCTGTACAAGAGGCGGACACAATGAACGTCTTCAGATTGCTAAAAAAACTCAGTATTGTCCGCTATGCTCTGTGGTGGGGAGAGGATTTACAGTAGCTCATGCCTTTGGTAAATAAAGGGTTACATTGCTGTATTTTGGTCAGTGAAGCGCATGCATCTAAGCAAAGGGTTAACTCATTGCATTTAGGTGACTGTACATGCCTCTGGTAAATAAAGGGTTAACTCTTTGCAACTCTTTGCACTGTGCATGCCTCTGGTAAATATAGGGTTAACCCACTACATTTCTTTGGCTGAGGCAACTAAAGGGTTACTGCGGTGACAGTGACTCAGGTTCACTGCCCTAAGAGGGTGGGCGTTTCCTGCACCAACCACGCCCCAATTAACAGTGATTCCGAGGCACTCCCTCTCAACGTCCCACCCCCGTAACCCATGGCAACCGTTTTGTTTCATGGCAGAGAGGGGTCCTGTGATGGTGAGCGCACAGGCTGAGCCCCGAGCCACGAACTGCACCCAGGACAGGGGTAAGAGATGGGGCTAAATGCCACTGGCCATGAAATACTGCCCCAGGCAGGGGAGCCCAAGAGCCCACAGGGTAACTTTACTGCAGGTCACCACAAAGGGTTAAACTTAACTGTTACTAACTTTATATAAATGAAACTTTATATATCTGTCCAGACACTGGAAGTTTACCCAAACACCCCTAGATTCTGCCCCCGGTGCCAACATACTGTGCTGCGAGGCCACAAAAACCAAATCAGGGCCACAATACTGGGGGCCGCAACCAGAGTGCCCCGGGCTGGACCCCACTTTACCCCAACTTCGGGTTAACCCCCCTGCGTCATTTCTGCTGCAAATATTATCACTGCAATCTTTGTTATTATTATTGTTATCTTTGTTATTGTTATTATTATTATTGTTATCATCATTGTTATTATTTTTAGTGTTGTTGTTTTTGTTGTTATTTTGCTAATGCTTCATGTATCTGTATCTAGAAATGTATCTGATGTGTCAGGAGGTACCGGCCCCGGCCCCGGCCCCGGCACTCCGGCTCCTGTGTCTGTTATAACCTGTAAGTCTTTTTCTTATTTATAGATGGATTCTAGTAAAACGTCTCAGCTGCCCCCCGGGGAGGGTCTCAATATCCGACTGCCCCCTCTTACCCTACCTGTGACATCAACAGCCCGGAGCCGGCCCGCTAACAAACTGATGACCTACCGAAGATCTAAAGAACAGCAGAAGATCCTGAATGATATAATGTGAGTGAACCGTGCGGTCGGGGCCCGGGGACACAGACGCGGGGTACTAACGCTGGGGCCACAGGGCACTAACGCTGGGGCCACAGACGCGGGGTACTAACGCTGGGGCCGCAGGGCACTAACGCTGGGGCCACAGACGCAGGGCACTAACGCTGGGGTAACAGACGCGGGGCACTAACGCTGGGGTCACAGACGTGGGGCACTAACGCTGGGGCCGCAGGGCACTAACGCTGGGGCCGCAGGGCACTAACGCTGGGGCCACAGACGCAGGGCACTAACGCTGGGGCCACAGACGCGGGGCACTAACGCTGGGGCCACAGATGCGGGGCACTAACGCTGGGGCCACAGATGGGGGGCAATAACGCTGGGGTCACAGACGCGGGGCACTAACGCTGGGGTCACAGACGCGGGGCACTAATGCTGGGGCCACAGACGCGGGGCACTAACGCTGGGGCCACAGATGCGAGGCACTAACGCTGGGGCCCAGGGGGAGTTAACATCGACATTTACACTGCAGAGAGTACCTGCTACTTCCACTTTTATTATTATTATATTATATAGCGCCACCATATTCCACAGCGCTGTACAAAAAAAATGTAATACTTCTTAATAAATAGTTTTGACTGAAAGGGACCGGAGTTGCCTGTTTCATGAAAACATTGAGCTGCGAATCTTAATTCCAACTTCTGCCGCAGAATCAAAAAGGCTTTGAAAGCCTACGAGGAAACAATGGAGGAGCAGAAAAAGAGGGTTCCCTCGCCCCCCGAACCACAACTGCCGGCCACCGTAAGTGTCACGCGTGTTACGTGTCCGTTCTTGGCTTCTGATGCACCTGAAGCTCTGGATACAGAAGACAAACTTATTACGCCGTAAAGAATTGTTTCTGAACCTGGCGGAATTCCCGTTAATAACTTCTTTTCCAATTCTTGTTTCCCCCGCCAGATGAACAGCGAGCAGAGGAGGCGCAGGGTGAGTATCCCTCAATATAAAACTTATGAACAGACAAAGTGAAGAAATCCTAAAAAATCCAAGAACGATCATCCAAAAACTTTAAATCCCAAAAAGTCATTGTTTGAAGCCCCCGCCCACCTTGTATTTTCCGGCTCCGTAGTTTGCATCCCGTTATTTCGGTTGATTCGCGGACGCTTGTCTTCTCCTCCAGATGAATTACTTGTTCATGAAGAGGTGTGTGGAGAGCAACCCCGTGGTGCCCATCCAGCGGCACTGGTTAGACTCCATGCTGTCCCTGGTGCCGGCGTCTTTACGTCAGGGCAAGACGCGAGAAAGCCTGGTTACGGAACTACTGGAGGAGGTGTCGCAAGAGTTCGAGAGCAGCATGAAGAAACATCTTGGTGAGACAACCTCATGTCCTTCAGCGGCTTCTGCCATCAAACGGCGCCAGTTGTGGTCCATATGGTGGGAGATGTGGTCAATGGACGGGATATGGACTCAATGTCCAGCTCCAAGATGGGTTCTCATATGAATAAAGAGCCATAATTCACAAGCTGTTCTGTTTGTAGCGTCATGACGGTGGGAAGAGTTCTATTACTCTGTGGTAGGATTCATTTGTGTTACTGGATCTCACTGGGAAAGATATTGGCCCAACTGTGGTCCTCTTTTTCCACGGACAGAACTTACAGTCCACAAGAACACAAAGGATGGGTATCTTAGAAACTTCAGGTATCTTGTACACAATAACTTATCTCCAGCGAGATTCTAGAACCTTATCAGATATTCATGAGAAGGTGGCATCCTCCGTAAAGCTGAGCGCCCTTGGTATAAAATGTTTCTTGTCTCTTGACGTTGCGTTGTTTCTGTTTCCCGGCGACAGTGAGAAGTTTTCTAGTGAAGCCGGAAGTGAAAGGACTCGAAGCAGAAGAATCCGGCCCGTTACCCGAGTCCGCACTGTGAGTATCTCGCAGATAATGTTCCATGATGGCAGCACTTCCAGCTCACTAACTGAATACAACCCCCATGATCCTCTGCTGCTTTGTGTTGGGAATTGTAGTTTAAAAAGAGCTGGTGGGTGCCTGATAGCTGTTTTTTTTTTTACCAGGGGTCCGTGTTTTGTCCTCCTTTGACTCATTTCTGTAACAATGAAATGGGCCAGTGGATGATGTAGAGGTCCCAAGTCTCCTGGCAATTCCAGGAGTTTCCCAGAAATCTTTTTGCTTTTGCCACCTCTCAACGCACGCGAGGATATCACTCTTCCTCACGCGCTCTCTCACTGTCTCTCTACCTTCTCCACTGACCACTTTCATGCGGCTCTGCTTATTCTCTTGCCTCTTCTTGTTCTTCTGTCTTCTTTCTTTCATCTTCTTTCTTTGTCCGCTTCTCCCCGGTATCAGCTCCATTAAACAGGGAGCTCTTCCCCAAAAAGGGCGGGGCCTCCGTACACACCCTCTCCCCAATTGGAGGTCTCCGTGGCTCTGCCACGGTACTCCAAGAGCCCAGAATATTGCCCGATCCTCGAAGTAAGAGAATCGTTTCTGCACCCCCATTTTTCGAACTTGGGACTTCCGATAATGTTACTTGTTGTTCTTGATATCGTAAATTTCTATTCCTGCTCTCTTAATTCAAGGGGTCTGGATTTCTCACGTCCCTGGCACCAGAGCTTTGTGGCGGCGCGGCGTGAAATTAAAACCAACCTGCACATTCTCCATCCCACCCTGAGGACCATACTGGACCTGGGCTACACTACCCTCTCCAAGATGCTGATCGTTGATCTGTCCGAGTACAGGTGATACAGCTCACTTCCATTATATGAAGCCCCCAACTTATGCCCACCGGCAGGGGAGTTTGCCCATGTCCCATAACACCTCTTTTGATGTTGCTCCAGGGCCAAGGGGTGCGTCGAATGTGAGTCCTTAAAAAACAGCGTCTCTTTAGCGTGCGCGAAGATGGAGGAGAAGCTGCTTAATACCTGGTACCCGAAAGTTATCAACCTTTTCACCAACAAAGAAGCCCTGCGCGATGTCAGAGCCGACAAAATCGATTCCTTCTACAGCTGCGTCTCCACTCTCATGTCAAATCAGGCAAGTCATATAAATAAAGCCCGTACATAGCGCTCTATTTTACTAAAAACATCACAAAACGTAAACTGCCCCAAAATCCGCTCCGTTACCGGCATAACACTTACTCCTAACGACCATAGAGGCTCCGAGTTATAACAGGTCTTTTTGTCTTAATTGTGTCTTCTCTGTTTCATCGTCGGGAGCAGCTGAAAGACCTGTTGAAAAGGAGCGTGGAGGCGTTTGTGAGGCTATTTGATCCCTTGGATACAAGATGGCTGCCGCTGTTCAAGATGGAACTGACTTTCGATGACGAGAAAATGGATTTTTATCCAAGTTTCCAAGACCTCGAGGAAGCCGTTTTATTTATTGCGACCCAGATATCAAATACACTACAGGTATAGCAGACGGCTAGCAAATGTATGGATCGAAAACTTTTACACAATTTCATCGTGCCTTTGAATATTTTTGACCTATACGATCACAGATTTTGCCTTGTTTTAAGGGATTTGTCATTACATATTGATATTTTTAAAGGTGTATATATTTATATCACCTCCGTTTCAGAACGTTCAAAGCGTCCAGTCGTGGTTGGCTGGAGGTACAACGGTCCAAATTATCGAGGCAAAGCTCCCCCACCATATCATCCAATGGGCCTTCACAAAGCTGAAGGAGGCAGTCCGGGAAAACCTGGAAGGGCCCAAGAAGCATTACGAAACCTACGGTAAGATAGAGTTACACCACTGGAGGTACTCCGAGTGGCCCCCATCTGGTCTATTAAAGGACATCTTATTTTATAGTTGAAAGCTTCAGCTGGTTGGTGGACGGCACGGCTTCTCAGCAGGTGGACTCATTTCTTGCAGAAGATCACAGCTTTCAGGAATACACAGCAGTGAGTATCAAGAACGACTCGCAGCCGAGCCCTACCCGCCATGCTGTAATTGAGGATGAAGGATGAGTTTAGAAGATCTGGGGTAGCTTCGGGTGTCCGGAGAGTCCCTGGGACGTTACCTTGGGCCCCAGTATTATAAGCATGCGCAGCTCACTGCCGGGAATCTCTTTACTGTTGTCTTTCAGCGTATAGAGCAGTTCCACAAACTGGCGAAGAACATCATGAGTCTGCCGGCGCAGGAACATTTCTCCATGGTGCAGCTGGACTGCGACGATCTGAAGAGCGGCTTGTCGGATAAGGCCAAAGGCTTTGCAACTAAGTTACTGGAGAGACTGGTGACAAACCACAGAGAGGAGAACGAGAAGTGAGTCACTTTTAGATGGCCGGTAGAAGAGCTGCACACGGAGCCATCATACGGAAAATATCTGTGTTGTCACCGTGTAAATGACATTGAAAAAATGAAATATTTCCGATGTATTTCACCGCATTAACGCGTCTTATTATATTCCAGAATCTGCCGAGAGTTTGAGATGATTAAAAAACAAGCGCTGAAGGTTCCTATAACCACGGAAGACGTGATAGAGGAGATCACGTTTGTCGAGAAAGTCAAGACGATAGGCCTTGTGGAGCTAAAAGCGCGTATCGCGGTAAGCAGGTTTCGTTTGATGTCATAAGCAGAAGATACAATGTTTATCATGTAGATTATATGCACCGGCCATCACTTCATGGATCATCGGGGATTATGAGCTACAATGTTTCGCGGATCCACCAATATCCCCACATCTATCGTTGAATTAGTTAATGGGTCAATAACCGTCACATGGTCAAAAAGAGTTAAATCCTGTATTAATGACACTTCTGCCCCAACCAAATTCAGACACTCTAAGAACTATCTGATAACTGGGAATCTCTTCTTCTTTGCCTTGATGATAACAAATTATAATTGAATTAATTGTATTTACAGGAGAGCCAGCGGAGGATGAATTATCTTTTGGATGTTTTTATTTTCACGCCTGAAGATCTGGCCCTGAATTCGGTAGTGCTGCTCTGGCCTCAGAACATTAACCCTGTCTTTGATGAAAATGATGAGGTAGCGTAAATCTAAATTCTCAATACATCTGTCAAAGGAGAATATAGCAGATGACTTTAACAGAAGAAGCACTTTAGTTTTTTTAGTTCATTTTTATTAAAAATATAATATATATTTTTAAAAATAAAATATTTATTATTTTATATATATATTTAGACAGTAGTAAAAATGGTTCTTTTGTCAGTTGTAATGTCAGTTGTGATTGCCCGACACAGAGCTTATAGTTGAGTTGTCTCAAAAGCGACAAAATCAAGGCTATGTGATAGTTACCTGAATTGAAGTATGGTTTGTGTAATAATCCCGTCATGATGTATCACGACAGCTGATTGAAAAAGCCAAGCGGAAAGGCGAGGGTGAATTATTGGCCAAACGGGAGAAACTGATGCTGGAGCTGGAGAAACTTTCCCAGCGGATGGAAGAATTCACCGAATGTTCGGAATTGGATATGGTGCATCAGGTACGCTGCGAGGTGTCCAGGAAGATATAGTTGGCTGCACGTAATGCTCTATTTCCACCAAATGAGACTGAAAATGTATTCTAGATTAATAGATTAATAGTGTAATTATAGAATTACTATTAATGAATGATTGGATGGCTGTCCCTTCCGATGCTGATACAAAATAAAACCTTTTATGTGATTTAAGTCCCTTTAAACTGGGACTTAAATCCCAGAAAGAGAAATGAGAAGCCTCTGAGCTTTAGAGTGCTTTACTAATTACAGAGATGAGCCAAGACTTCTTGTCTTCTGGAACTTATGAAACTTTATATAATCGACTGAAATATCTTGTTTTGAGAAAGAATAAAAAAACGGATGAATACCGTTTTGCTGTTTCAGTACGTAACAGATGTGAGGACCGTGCAGAAGCGTATAGCGGACGCAGAGGAGGTGATAACCTTTATTAACAAAGAAGAGGCTCTGTATAAATGGGATCTGACATCCTACCCCGAGCTGGATTCCTTAAAAGTCAACATTGAGCCGTATCAGAAAATCTTCGGGCTGATCTATAAGTGGCAGAGAACTGAGAAAAGGTGCAGCTTTCTGAATGTATTTATTTTTATTAAATAAACTCTACAATGCCCAGCATATAAGAAGAAAGTAACTCCTGTTTTATAGGAAAGTCATTTGATGTTGTTTTTTTAAAAAAAAAAAAATATATATTTTTTTTTAACTGCCCACCAGATGGATGGACGGGGCGTTCCTTGACCTGAATGGAGAAAGCATGGAAGCCGAGGTGGACGAGTTTTTTAGGGAGGTCTATAAGATGATGAAGTTATTTCAGCAGAAGCAGAAGAAGGCTGAGGAGGAGAAAAAGTCAACTCGTCACCGAACACTCACCGAGGAGGCAGTTGAGGAGGAGAAGAAAGAGAACTCTACTGTGCAAATGTGCTCTGTGGTGATGGAGCAAATCAAGACATTTAAGGTACAAGACAATGTCTTTGGAGTGCTTGGTGTTCGAGATTAGAGGAATGTTATCCTATGATTTCATTTCTATGTGTTTTGTAAGTTTAAATGTATAGACATTTTACATATTATGTTACATAGTATACAAGAAATAGAAGAATCAAGGTTACTCTTTGACAAGCCTTTAGTGATCAGAATGTGCTGCATGGAGGAAGCCATTTTGTCTGTAATGGCCACGCCTCCAGGTGATACCTGGAGTTATCCCTGGTTCAGTTTGATTCTATGAGTCATAAAATTATCGGCAGATATGTGATTGACTATGTAGCATGTTCTTAATCTATGGTGCCCTGAACACAGAACATTTTGGGGCAAACTACATTAATTCCCCTATTCACACTATTGAGGTGTCAAGGTGACCCCTCTATTGGGTGCTGCAACTTGATGAGACGAGAATCAAGTCTTGTGTCTAAGGGACATTTCAGAATATTTTGCTTACCCTACATGGGGTTGTTTACAAATAAATATTTTAAAAAATGTTTGTAATTTTCTTTTAAACATAAGAAATGTAACTCCATAGAATGAGAAGATAATTTGTGTGTAACATGGTATGGTCCACGAATGTCTCCTCCGCAGGAACATATCCCTCTGGTCAGCATCCTTTGTAATCCAGGGATCCGTCCCCGTCACTGGAGTCAGATTTCGCAGATTGTGAGCTACGACATGACTCCCAACTCTGGAACCACCCTGAGAAAGGTTTTGAAGCAGAATTTGGCTCCATACTTGGATAAGTTTGAGCAAATCAGTGCTGCGGCCAGCAAGGTAAAAATACAATATTATTACATATTATTAACCAAAATAACAGAAGCTAGCGGTTTAACTAAGATTCTAGTTTCTGCCAAAAAAAAGTTATTGAAACCAAATAAAAAAAATAAAAAATAACATTTTGATTAAATACATTTCATAAACTGCATTTTGGATATATTTCTGATAATTCTTTAAATTATGCTCCAGATCTGATCATTGTTCTCCCAGTAAACCACACAGTCCTAAATTACTGTTACAGAATGGATTTACCATCAATGAAATAAGAGAACATTGGGACATCCTGCAGCCTCCTCTTAAAATTGATTTTTTTTACATTTTTTATATATTTATCTTACTGTACGACTTTTGTGCCCGGTTTCGATGTTACATAGTGATATAGGCTTCGATAATATTTGTAGTCATCATCGCCATCGTCTTTGCCCACAGGAGTTCTCTCTGGAGAAGGCTATGCACACCATGGAGGACGCGTGGGATAACATTTCATTTAACACCAGCGCCTATCGGGAGTCTGGGGTGTCCATCCTGTCTGCGGTAGACGAAATTCAGAGCACTCTAGATGATCAAATCATAAAGACGCAGACAATGAGGGGATCGCCGTTCATCAAGCCGTTCGAGAAGGAAATAAAGGCACGTCAAATAATATCTATCGTTATTAATACATCGTATCCTACATGTCCTAAACTCCATAAATTATCAGACTCCTCTATCCTGAATAAATGATATAAAACATGTAACAGAATCAGAGCCGATCAGAAGGATTAGTCTGGTAATTTGTCACTCACCATGAGATGGCCCTGGCATGGAAGTGAAGACAACCCTAGAACCCCCCCCCGTTATAGAAGATTAGAAGCCGTGTCTTCAAATAATTTAAATAATTTATGAAAATGTAGGGATTTTTTTTTACTTAAAAACCAAATGTTTTAACTCTTGTCCTCAGCGATGGGAAGAGCGTCTGATACACGTTCAAGAGACCATAGATGAATGGCTGAAGGTCCAGGCGCAGTGGCTCTACCTGGAGCCCATCTTCTCCTCCGAAGACATCATGCAGCAGATGCCTGAAGAAGGACGACTCTTTCAGACGGTCGACAGGAACTGGAGGGAGATCATGAAGCATTGTGTGAAAGATCCAAAGGTGATCACTGAAAAAACTATGCATTAATCATCAGAGATAAAAAAAAAAAATTCCAGAAAAGACCAATAACAGAATTTTTTTAAATTCCAGGTTCTCAACGCAACCTCGATGACGGGGCTTTTAGAAAAACTACAAGACAGCAATTTGCTCTTGGACAAAATCATGAAGGGTTTAAACGCTTATCTGGAGAAAAAGAGACTTTTCTTTCCACGGTACGATATCTGCTGTGAAACGAGATATTCTGCAGGTTCCGCTCAAAAAATCCAAAGTGGCTACGTGACAACATCCAAACCCGAGAAACGTTTCTTCCGACACAAAGTCTAAGAGAACGTTCCGGTGGTTTATTTTAGCTGATGTCTTTCTGCTTTGTTGACTCACGAAACACAATCTTTCGTTGCAGTTTTTTCTTTCTGTCTAACGACGAAATGCTAGAAATCCTGTCGGAAACCAAGGATCCCCTGCGCGTCCAGCCGCATTTAAAGAAATGTTTCGAAGGTATCGCTAAGTTGGAATTCCTCCCCAATCTTGATATTAAAGCCATGTACAGCACAGAAGGGGAGCGAGTGGAGCTAATCCAAATCATCTCCACGTCGGAAGCTCGAGGGGCCGTGGAGAAATGGCTAATCCAAGTGGAGGACATTATGTTGCGTAGCATACGCGATGTCATCGCACGGTCAAGAGAGGCATGTGTCTTTATTTACTCGATTAAATAGACTTAATAGACTTGTCATTAATGACATCAAGCTGTTAAAATGTACTTTTATTTCCATAAAAAAGGCTTATCCTGAAACCCCTAGGAAAGATTGGGTGAGAGAGTGGCCGGGACAGGTCGTCCTCTGCGTCTCCCAAATGTACTGGACGAGCGAGGTCCACGAGGCCATCCGCAGTGGTCCGGGGGTAAGACCGGCTTCTTCTATGTAGACCAACATCCTGGCCTTTGGTGAACTGATGCGTTGCGTATGTCCGATTGTTGTCATAAATATGTTTCATATCTCAATTCCTCGGTCTAGGGCCTGAAGAGTTACTACGAGTCCCTCCAGTTACAGCTTAATGACATCGTCGAACTGGTGAGAGGCAAGTTATCTAAACAGACGCGGATCACGCTGGGGGCTCTGGTCACCATCGATGTCCATGCCCGAGATGTAGTCATGGATATGATTGAAACGGGTAAGATTTGACGAGTATTTTATCTTTTGCTTCATGAATTTACATGTTGTTGTGGGTTTACTCTCTTAGAACTTTTACATAATCTACCCTGTCCCGCAGGTGTCACTCATGAGACAGACTTCCAGTGGCTGTCCCAGCTGCGCTATTACTGGGAGAACGAGAATGCACGAGTGCGGATCATTAACTGTAACGTGAAATATGCTTACGAGTATCTGGGCAACTCTCCGCGGCTCGTCATTACCCCGCTGACGGACAGGTGCTACAGAACCTTGGTACGATTAAGAGGGGTGTTTTACTTTTTCCACAAGCAGCATAAGAGTCAAAAAGATCTGGGACATCCAGCTCAGAAAGACCTTCACTAATTACAATAGGAGGCTGTCCACAGACCAGCTCGCTTTATGGTTGACCTACGTTGCAAATAGTAGGGTTTGTCCACCAGCCCTTCAGAGTCAAGCAGGAGGGGGCAGGAGATAGATGCCTCCAATGGTGTATTCTAATAGAGACCATAGGCCCCAAGATATTTTGGTATGGTGGACAAACACCTGGCCACGTGGGCCAAACACAAGCTGCCCCTGGGTGTTCTACCCTCAGAAAGGCATGTAAATGAGAAGGGAGACCAATATGTTTTGGTCCTTGTTGTGATGGGTAGATGCTTTCTGTTAGTACTTAATAGTTTATACATGGCTTCTGTACTTGAGTCTATCTGTCCAGTAATGTGCATCGTTTTATTTGGTAGATTGGTGCCTTTTATCTAAATCTTGGGGGAGCTCCGGAGGGTCCGGCGGGCACAGGAAAAACTGAGACCACCAAAGATTTGGCCAAAGCTCTGGCTGTGCAGTGCGTGGTCTTCAACTGCTCCGATGGTCTGGATTACATAGCCATGTCCAAGGTGCGTTCACCTCCGGTAACAACAAGGAAACCATTGAGGATGCTTCTGAATAATTTTCTAATAATTAACAAAAAATGAAAATCAATATTTATTAATGTTTTCTTAACCATGCACTTTTCTTGGGGCTCACTTAAATTGTGTCTGCTTCCGTCTTAATGTCTTATCTTTTCCTGTGTGTGCATCATAATTTCCTGTTGATTTTTTACGTCACTTCCTGCATATTCTCTCTTCATCTTTCTCATTACTTTCTCTATATTTTCTGTATGTTTTCTCACCACTTCCCATATGTTCTCATTACTTCCCATATGTTCTCATTACTTCCTATATGTTTTCTTATTACTTCCTGTATGTTCTCATTACTTCCTGTATGTCCTCATTACTTCCCATATGTTCTCATTACTTCCTGTATGTCCTCATTACTTCCTGTATAACTCTTCACGACTTCCTGTACATTTCCCATCACTTTATCTAAGTTTTCCTACCGTTTCCCGTAGTTTTTTAAGGGTCTGGCCTCGTCGGGTGCCTGGGCATGTTTCGATGAGTTTAACCGCATCGAGCTGGAAGTGCTGTCGGTCGTGGCTCAGCAGATCCTCTGCATCCAGAGAGCCATCCAAACCAAGATGGAAATATTTAACTTTGAAGGCACCGAACTAAAGCTGAACCCTAACTGCTTTGTCGCCATCACCATGAATCCAGGCTATGCCGGCCGCTCCGAGTTGCCGGACAACCTTAAGGTAAAACACAGCATTGGTCTCCATAGGACGTGTCCTTCAAGGGTTGACCTTTAAATGCGGTATAAGGATTGTTACCAGGTATAATAGATGTTTCAAACCTCTGTTGTCATTTTATTTTAAATTGTCATCTGACGAAGCGACTTCTTCTCTTGTTTCTCAACCTGTTTCAGGTTCTCTTTAGAACTGTGGCCATGATGGTCCCCAACTACGCCCTTATCGCCGAGATCTCCCTCTATTCTTATGGTTTCCTCCATGCTAAGCCCCTCTCGGTGAAGATTGTGATGACCTACAGGCTGTGCTCGGAGCAGCTCTCCTCTCAGTTCCACTACGACTACGGGATGCGGGCCGTCAAGGCCGTTCTAGTGGCTGCCGGCAACCTCAAGCTAAAGTATCCAGAGGAGAACGAAGATATACTTGTACGTTTCCACCCCGGATACATTTATGGGTCAAAGCTAAAGATTTTATAGTTTTATCAAGATCTTTGTGGGCATAAATAGAAGAAAATGTAAAAGTCTAAACAATCTATTTCTTTACCTAATTTAGCTTCTGAGATCAATCAAGGATGTAAATGAGCCCAAATTTTTGTCCCATGATATCCCGCTGTTTAATGGAATCACCAGCGATCTCTTTCCTGGTATCCAGCTTCCTGAAGCCGATTACAAAGTAAGTGAAGGCAGCGACACTGCTTTCCTGCGCATGATCAGCCGGTTCATAATTTGTATTTATGATCAATATTACTATTAAAACCGGGCTTTAGTAACATTGCCAGCGACACGCATGTCTTGACACCTCTGCTTTTTGTTCAGGATTTACTGGCGTGTGCCCACGAATGCTGCGTCAGACACAACGTCCAGCCGGAGTCGGTCTTCTTAGAGAAAATGATACAGACCTACGAGATGATGATCGTAAGACACGGGTGAGACTAGAAAATAGTACCGCTTGGGCAATGTCTTACATTTTCTAGAAATTAAGTCATGGAAATATTTTTACTGGCGTCATTTTCCGTTTGGTCGCGCAGTTTTATGTTGGTCGGAGAGCCGTTTTCGGGTAAAACAAAGGTCCTTCAGGTTTTGGCCGATACCCTCTCCCTCATGAACGAAAAAGGCTGCGAGGAAGAAAAGGTCGTATACAGGACGGTGAACCCCAAATCCATCACCATGGGGCAGCTATTCGGGCAGTTTGACCCGGTGTCACACGAGGTATCGCAAACCGAGCGCTAGCCGAGCGCCCGCCGATAAAACTGATCAAACAGGAGAATGTAGAGAATTTCTGTACTATGATGTAATAACTTATGACAGGAGCGCGCCCTCCTTCTCGTTGCAGTGGACCGACGGTATAGTCGCCAATACTTTCCGTGAGTTTGCCTTATCCGACACCCCTGAACGCAAATGGGTCGTGTTCGACGGGCCGATCGATACTCTGTGGATAGAGAGTATGAACACCGTGCTGGACGATAACAAGAAGGTAACATTGTGTCTAATAATTCGAAGACACACACTGTTTGTAGCATTTTATTTCTTAACCCAGAACTATTTGTGTAATCAATATGAATTTGCCTCCTTTCATCTGGGACTCCTTAATTCTAGCTTGTAGTCATGTGATGCAAGCAATGACTACTGATTGGCTGAAAGACTTTTCTTAAACCTCAACTACTCCAAATGGTTCGGTTCTAATGATTGTATTATTTATCACCAGTAGGAGAGATTTGTTATTGATCTGTGGTTCGATGAAAAAGGAATAATATATTATTGCCCCAATGAAGCCCATTCTTATTTATGTATGTTGAAGGCAGTCTTAATAATAATAATAATAATTTAATAATAACAATAATAGCGATAATAATAATAATACATTTTATGAATATCTTGCCAGCTTTGCTTGATGAGTGGGGAGATTATTCAAATGTCTCCGCAAATGAGTCTGATCTTTGAAGCGATGGACCTGTCCCAGGCTTCGGTAAGTTGAAATCTGATGAATAATTAATACTCGGGTGTCAGGGAATCTCGGAGTCGGGGTATTAACTGAGTGTCACCCCACAGCCTGCCACGGTGAGCCGCTGTGGTATGATCTACCTGGAGCCCTTACAGTTGGGCTGGATGCCGTTGGTGAAGTCGTGGCTGAACACCGTCCCCGAGGCGCTGCGGAGCAAAGAGCATCTTCCGCTCCTCAAGGAGCTTTTCCATTGGCTGGTTCCTCCCGCGCTGCGGTTTCTGCGCAAGCAGTGCAAGGTACGTACAGAGCGCGGAACTCCGCGCCGCCGCCATTTGTCTCAGTGAAGAGTCAAGCTTCATAAAAGAGCAATTACGGAGCAAAATAAACAGTACATTTGGGTGAAAAACATGTTTTTGTTATTGTGAGTCTCCTGTTGGCGCCTCCTCTTTACACACATTTATAGGAAAAATTGTAATAATAGTTTCATTATATTTTAATAATGAGTTATGGCGCTCGCCCTCCGCGTGTTGTACAGAATTAACCTGTTACGTGTCTCGTGTCTGCGCAGGAACTGGTCTCGTCGAGCGACAGCAATGTTGTGGTCTCACTCACCAGACTCTTTGAAATGCTACTTTTTGACGCGGTCGGCGAGGAGCCGACAAATAAAAACATCCGGATCTGGATAATGGTGCGTGGCCCGGCTGCCTGTCCCTTTAACACCATCCTTTAGTCCTGTCCCAAAGTGGGCTTAATCCGAAAGGGTGCCGGGGCAGAAGGGCATTTCACGTAGCAGTCAGCACAACCAGCAATGGATTTCCTTCCGAGGGCTTTATCCCCCATGATACTAGAAACCCTCAAAAGGGGATTGATCCAGAAAGGATCCAGTTAAGGTGGAAATGCTTCCTGAAGAAGACTTGGGCTACAACTCAGCCTTGCTGCCTTCTCCATACACGGAATTTAAAAAAATATATTCTGTGATTTAAATTATTCCAAATAGGGCAACCGATTAGTTGGGTTCTAACAACTGTCCATACAATGCGCTCCTTATATTCCTCGTATGGCCTGTAAGAACGGGCTGACGGGCCCAGCGTGATGCGTCTCCGTTCTTTTCACAGGCGTGCTTTGCTTTTTCCATGACGTGGTCCATCGGCGGCTGCTGCGACTCCGACAGTCGGGTTAAATTTGATGCGTTTTTGAAAGAGATCGTATCGGGGAAATCCGAGGGGAACCCGGTGCCGGCCGCCGTGGGCAAGTGGGAATGTCCGTTGGATGATAAAGGCTTGGTTTATGACTTTGTGTACGAGGTGAATAAATGACAGTGTTACCTATGAACATTTATCGATTGTTTATTAAGTCGTGATACATGGCAATCGTCACCATTAGCAGAGCTCGGACAGCTTTCATACGATTACAGCCGGTTTATAAACCAGCCGTGGGTTTCAGATTCAAAATCTGCTTTTCTTTAAAAAACAAGGACATTTCTAAGCGACCCAGGACTTTTGAATGGTGGTCTGTATATATATATCGAGCAGGTTCCTCCCCTCCTAAGCCCAAATTGTTGCTCAAAGACTTTTCTCGTCTCCCCAGCTGAAAGGCCGCGGCCGCTGGGTTCACTGGAACGAGTTCATCAGAAACGCAAACATTGGAGACAAAAACACAAAGATTCAGGACATTATTGTCCCGACGATGGACACCGTGAGATACACGTTCCTGATGGAGCTCTGCATCCGACACGCCAAGTGAGTAACGGACGCAAAATGCCACGTTTGGGGAAAATCTCCAAAGGCGACAACGGAATGTTCACAACGTAAAGTTCATCTACAAGTAACATTAACCTTACCCAACATTCTATCTCCGCATTTGAATGGCGTCAGGGTGACGGAGGGATTTAAACGGCTAATAGCTTCTTTAACTAACGAACGTTTGCTTCTTACAGACCTTTGTTATTTGTGGGTCCGACCGGCACAGGGAAATCAGTTTATGTGAAGGACAAGTTAATGAACAACTTGGATAAAGAAAAGTTCTTTCCTTTCTTTATCAATTTCTCGGCTCGGACCAGCGCCAACCAGATCCAGGTCAGTGTCCTCTCCCCATTACCAGTCCTTACACAATTTAAAAGGTAGATTAAACTCAGATCTGCTCGGGATATACTGTTGTGTCTTTTATTATTCTGAAAATACATAGAGATGTCAATGTTTTAGGAATCTCTTAATAATTATTAATAAGACTCACGAGGATGATAGAGAAACGCACACCCTCCTTTCCACCCAACAAAGTCCTCAAAACTTGGGCACCTTATTCTGTGATGAGGAGCTGGGATACTATGGGTTGGAGAAGACATCATTTGTGTCTGGACAGTGGTGGTGTCCATGGGGTACGGATGCTGGAAGATTGCTTGTCTTGCTTTAGAGACACATTTGGGTTAGAAGAACATCAACCATGTCAACAGAAACTTTTTCCGACCGTTTCCCGTCTCTAATCCATGCTCCTTTCAGAACATCGTCATGGACAGGCTGGATAAAAGACGTAAAGGCGTCTACGGGCCTCCTGTGGGGAAGAAATGCGTTATTTTCGTTGATGATATGAACATGCCTGCCTTGGAGAAATATGGAGCCCAGCCGCCCATCGAACTGTTGAGACAGTTTTTTGACCACGGAAATTGGTAAATACTTTGATGACATCGTGAGGGTGTCGGGTGCGATGGAACCTGACGTGAGTTTTTTCAGTGTTTGTAAATCTACGTTAAAGTTGTATAATTTCATGTTTTTAGGTATGATTTGAAGGACACCTCCAAGATCTCCCTCGTTGACGTGCAGCTGTTGGGCGCGATGGGTCCCCCTGGCGGCGGGAGGAATGCGGTGACCCCGAGATTTTTACGCCACTTCAACTTGTTCACCATTAATGCTTTCAGCGACGAGACGATGATCCGCATCTTCTCCACCGTGGTCTCTTTTTACCTTAGAAATAACGAGTTCTCGCCTGACTTCTTCACCGTTGGCAACCAGATTGTTAGCGGCACGATGGAGGTGAGATAGTGAGACCACGGGTACAGCTTTGTGTCTTACGGCTGCTTTTATTTATATTCTACAGTATATATATATATATGATAATAAAATGTAACATATGAGTGAACATCGAGCTCCATATATCGCAAACCCACAGAGGTCACGTCTCGTCAAGCTGACAACCCACCCAGACCTAAAGAATTCAGTCCTAGGATTTACCGAGTGATTGCAGCCTCTGTGGTTGAGAAGGACAGACTTTCTTAAGGTCTGACCAGTTGCTCGGTCTTTGGGTTCTATCCGTCGGATGTCAGGAATATCTCGGTATAGATAGAAAAACGCTAATTTCTAGAAGCCAATGGATTAGTCAATGGAGTTAAAGGGTTTTTTTCCCGTTTGATTAGCTCGGCCTCCTTAAGGTCCCCATGGGTTGGACGCCATATTTTAAGGATGATGCCGTTGATTCTGTGCTCTTGTCGCTTTAATTGTATAATCTTTCTTTTAATCAAAGGTGTATAAAAAAGCTATGGAGAACCTGCTGCCCACCCCAGCGAAGTCCCATTACACGTTCAATCTGCGCGACTTCTCCCGCGTCATCCAGGGCTGTCTGCTGATCAAGAAAGAATCGGTGGAAAGTAAGCGCGTCATGGTGCGCCTCTTCGTGCACGAAGTCCTGCGGGTGTTTTATGATCGATTAGTCGATGACGACGACAGATCGTGGCTCTTTAGATTAATCAAGGATGTGGTGAAAGATCATTTCAAGGAAAATTTCGACTCGGTGTTCGAGCATCTTAAACAAGGCAACGAACCCGTGAGTATTGGAATATCCGCCATAATTGTCTTTGTCACAATAAGGTGGACGGAGGACTTGATTGCAGATATACACTACAGTTCAAAAGTTTGGGGTCACTTAGAAACGTCCTTGTTTTTGAAAGAAAATCACATTTTGTCCATTACAATAACATGAAATGGATCAGAAATCCAGCGCAGACGGGGTTAATGTTGTAAATGACTATTGTAGCTGGAAACGGCTGATTTTTAATGGAATCTCTTCATAGGCATTCAGAGACCCTTTATCACTCTCATCGCTACTATCACTCCCATCACTCCCGTGTTCCAATGGCCCTTTATCACTCCCATCACTTCTGTGTTCCAATGGCCTTTATCACTCCCATCACTCTGGGTTCCAATGACCTTTATCACTCCCATCACTGTGTTCCAATGCCCTTTATCACTCCCATCACTCCTGGGTTCCAATGCCCTTTATCACTCCCCATCACTCCTGGGTTCCAATGGCACGTTGTGTTCGCTGATCCAAGTTTAAGTTGATTGTTGGAAAACCATTTTGAGATTATGTTAAAGCCAGAAATTTCCTTGTTTTCATGAAAAACACTCGGTGACCCCAAACCTTTGGAGCCCAGGTTTTTGGGACAATTACTTCACATTAGCCGGTTCACATGCCCGGTTATTCGTATCCGGATAATGCTGTAGCTTGTGACTGGTTTTCGCAGCTTTCCGAGGAATCGGTCCGGAATCTGCTGTTTGGCGATTACATGAACCCGGACCTTGAGGGAGACGAGCGTCTGTACGCGGAGATACCGAGCGTTCAGCAGTTCAACGACGTCGTGGAGAGATGTTTGGAGGAATATAACCAAACCCACAAAACCAGGATGAACCTCGTTATATTTAGGTAGGTTACCTGCCTTCCGTAACAATACTGAATAATAACTAGAGGGTCAGGTTCTAGAGGGTTCTAGACCAGGTAAAGCCAGTCTGTAGCTCTCTGGCTGCCTTGGCTTTATGGCAATCTCCAGACATCGGGTGACATTTTTTATATTGTTCTCTTGTAAAGATACGTTGTGGAACATTTGTCCCGGATCTGCCGCATCCTGAAACAGCCAGGAGGCAACGCTTTGCTGGTCGGCGTTGGAGGCAGCGGACGGCAGTCCCTAACCCGTCTCGCCACCGCCATGGCAAAGATGAATATCTTCCAGCCGGAGATCTCCAAGAGCTATGGGATGAATGAATGGAGAGAAGACCTCAAGGTGAGTGCAGGAAGATGTCATGTATGTAGACGTGTTCTTGGTACCGGATTCAGATATACGGAAAGCGGCTGTTCCACCATGAGAACAGTATAAGAAGCTTATATATTTTTTCTGCTGCAATGGCAACAAAGCCTTCAAAATTATCAGTGCCCTCTCCTTGTGTCTATGATTACAGGCTAGAAATTACCTGACCCCGAAAGGTGCGACCCAGATTATCTTTCCGAAATCTATTTCTCGTCTACCAATTAAATATTTTAGTAACCAGGCCTGTAAATCTCTCCCCAGAATCTTCTGCGGAACGCGGGGGTGAAGGGACAGAAAACCGTGTTTCTGATAACAGACACTCAGATCAAACAAGAAGCGTTCCTGGAGGACGTGGACAGCCTGCTCAACACCGGGGAGGTCCCCAACCTGTTTGCGGCAGATGAAAAGCAGGAAATAATGGAGGTAACGAGGACGCGTCTAAAACTATTAATGACAGAGAAGTGGCTCACTTTATTATTTTAATTATTATTAGTTATTATTAGTGCGCTGTATTATTGATATAGCCCTCTAATCCCATTTATCCGTCTCAGGGAGTCCGTCCAGTCGCCCAAGCTGGAAATAAAAACGCCGAGCTCAGCCCTTTGGCTTTATTCGCCTTCTTTGTGAATCGCTGCAAAGAAAACCTGCATATCGTGGTTGCCTTTAGCCCCATCGGAGACGCCTTTCGCAACCGGCTTCGGCAATTCCCGTCGCTCATCAACTGCTGCACCATCGACTGGTTCCAGGTGGGTTCGACCCTCCTGAGCGGCCGCACGGTCATCCTGTATATCATTATATTGTAATGGATACGATAATACAATATATTTGGGGTATTGTTTTGTGTGTTGTAGCCGTGGCCTGAAGATGCCCTCGAACGGGTGGCTGTGAAGTTTTTGGAAACGCTGGAAATGACGGAAACCGAGCATCAAGAAGTCGTGTCCATCTGTAAACATTTCCACACGTCTGCGATATCCCTGTCCGACAAGTCAGTATCTGCATCAGATAACTCTGACACGGATTACATCATAATTCCAATCATAATCCTCCCGTTATGTCCTCTTACCTTGTGCAGGTTTTTGAGAGAACTGGGGAGACATAACTACGTTACTCCCACCTCTTACCTGGAGCTCATCGCCGCTTTCCGCCAGCTCCTGACGCAGAAACGCGATACGGTGATGAAAGCGAAGAAGAGATACACCAACGGCTTGGATAAGCTGGCGTTCGCGGAGTCTCAGGTCAGTCGGGGGGATTCTTCACGTCTCTTTATCAAGCTGGCCCAATATGTAGGACACGGGAAAGTCAGAAATGAATCTCCTCTTAAGGAGATACGTCGTGACACGGTTCTTTTTGGCGAATGTCACGCTTTTATTCCATTTAATCATTTGGAGGAATTGTTTATTTAGGTGGGAGAGATGAAGAAAGAGTTGGTGGAACTGCAGCCCAAGTTGGAGGAAGCCAAGGTGGAAAACGCCAACATGATGGAGGTAAAGCGTTTAATGGGCATGTGATGTCATTAATATATATATATATATATATATATATTCAGCTTTCAGTGCATTCTTTTCCAGCCTTGACAGATTTCTTACCTTTGTCCAGATTATTGAAAAAGAATCAGCCGAAGTTGAAGCTAAGAGTAAAATCGTCCGAGTGGATGAAGAAGTGGCCACCCAGAAAGCCGCCGAAGCCCAAGCCTTGAAAAACGAGTGTGAGAGTGACCTGGCGGAGGCCATTCCGGCCCTGGAGGCCGCTCTCTCGGCCCTCAACACCCTAAAGGTTAGCTTAACCCTTTGAGTGCAGGAGGGGTGCGCTACCAATGGCAGCACCGTCAGGCGTTTCCACATTTTATCATGTAATAAAGAAGACCAACCTCTACTCTAATGACCGATGACCTGTTTTTTGTAGCCATCTGATGTCTCGATTGTGAAAGCCATGAAGAACCCGCCTTCGGGGGTAAAACTCGTTATGTCAGCCGTGTGCGTCATGAAAGAAATAAAGCCCGAGAAAATAAATGACCCCGCGGGCACCGGGCAGAAGGTAACGGGGGTCTCCTGCCAAATAATACGCACTGTACTCTAGAACACAACATGTTTATTTTCCTGCTTATTCCCCCGACAGATATTGGATTATTGGGGTCCGAGTAAAAAGCTTTTGGGGGACATGAATTTCTTAAAAGACCTGAAAGAATACGACAAGGACAACATTCCAGTAAGTTCCTCGCGGACGTTCTTGACCAGGTCGTGGGACCTGCGGTGATCTTCTGGAAACGATCACAGCGCGTTTTGTTCTTTCACTTCATATTAATTTGTGAATTTTTCAGGTCCCCGTAATGCAGAAAATCCGCAGTGAATTCATCCCAAACCAGGATTTTAATCCAGCCATAGTGGCCAAGGCGTCTTCAGCAGCCGAGGGATTATGTCGGTGGATTTTGGCAATGGAGGTTTACGACAGAGTCGCCAAGGTATTTATTATGATTTCCCACAAAAGTGCAGAAATTCACGCTCCTTATAACCACCGCAAAGTCTGTGCTATTAAGAAAAAAGCTGTTGCTGTGATTGGGACTTTGTTACAATGTATCAAGAATTTGGTGGAACATAACATTATTGTTATTATTTACAATGATTTAGGTGGTTGCTCCTAAGAAAGCTCGCCTGGCAGAGGCCGAGCAGTCATTGACCGAAACGATGGCTCTTCTGAACCAAAAGAGAGCCGAGCTCAAAGCCGTCGAAGACCGGTTGGCCGCTCTACAAGAAACGTTTCGCGAGAAGACGGAGGAGAAAGTCCGACTGGAATTCCAAGTGGACCTCTGCGCAAAGAAACTGGAGCGAGCCGAGAAACTCATCGGAGGACTCGGAGGAGAGAAATCCAGGTAAAATCCACGCGGGGCGCTTTGTCCGCCATATTTAAGAGCATAAAGTCTTGTGCGTTATGGGCGCTCTTCAGAAATTTAACCTAGGAGTGGCCAGGAGTACGCACTTTTGGTCATCAGTAAGTTATGGACTTAAAGGTTATTTATGTTCATTCATGGAACCAAATAATAATAAGAGTAATCCACCAGTTCCCTAACATTTGAATATTTGATCCATAACAGATGGTCCAACGCTGCAGATTCCCTACAGAACACATACGACAATTTGACTGGCGACGTCCTGGTATCGGCCGGAGTCATCGCCTATCTGGGCGCTTTTACAGCCGGCTTCCGGCACGAGTGCACCAAGAACTGGAGCAAGCTGTGCAAGGTCCGCGCGGCCCCCCCTCTGCGCTCTTTATACGTTAACATTTCTCAATTCCATAGTTTTTTTTTAAAAATCATTTATAGAAACGCATGTTTTTCCCTCCAGATTTACTTTGAATTTGAGAAAATTAATAATTTTTATCTTTTTTTTGTCAGAGTAAAATGATTCCTTGTTCTGAAGATTTCTCCCTGAGTAAAACGCTTGGCGATCCAATTAAAATCCGAGCTTGGAATATCGCCGGGTTACCGACGGATAGTTTTTCCGTTGATAACGGAGTCATCGTCAGTAACTCGAGGCGCTGGTGAGTAGCGCTGGGGAGAAATAACAAACATTTTATCGGTTTTGAGTTAACAATATCCATGGGTCGGAAACCCCGCGGGCGTCAGATTTTTTGTAATTTATGTTCCGTAAATTACTGAATATGCCGCAAATTTCACCCAAAATTTAGGCCGCTGATGATTGACCCTCAGGGTCAAGCCAACAAATGGATAAAGAACTCTGAGCGAGAGAACCAGCTGAGCGTGATCAAGTTAACGGACCCAGACTACATGCGCACTCTGGAGAACTGTGTCCAGTTTGGGACTCCTCTTCTTCTGGAGAATGTGGGAGAGGAGCTGGACCCTTCGCTGGAGCCCTTACTGCTTAAACAGACCTTTAAACAAGGTGCGTCCGGTCGCCGCTTCAGGTCTGAGCCAGGTATTTTCTAGAGCTCTAGATGTGAGCTTGGGGCTGACTTTAGATGCAGACGCTGATCTAGATCTGAGTTAGTACAAGGTTCTGGACCATGCTCAGATGGCTAGCTAGTCCCTGTTCTAGATGTCTGCCCATCACCCGTTCTAGATTTGTATCTTGTGCCTGTGTGATTTCCATCTGTTCTGGATATATGCGTTTCATTCAGTTCCGCGTACTTTTTTTGCACCTGTTCTAGGTATGCCCTTGGTGTCTGTTCTAAGTACTAGCTTGGTCTGTGTTCTAGGTCCCTGCTTTAGTTTTTCGCTTGCCACTAGATATCTACCAGCTTCCATGCTAGAAAGACTTGCTTACTAATTATTTCCGATTATTCAATCCCTGCCCTAGAAAAGCATATTATTAAAAAAAGTTAATTCATTTTCTTTGCTAAAGTCCTTTTCTGAATTCTTTTTAATGCTGTCTCTCGGGAGCAGAGGAAGGTATTACGGCCGATTATTCTTGTTTAATAAATCAAGTTTTATGTCTATATAAAAATGCTTGTAGATATTTCACGTTACGTTTAATCTTTTCAATGTATTTCTAATGAACGTTACGTAACGACGTGAGATTCCATGCAATGTTCATATGTGATGTATCTATTTGGAAATAATTGTTCAATTGATATAACCGTATCGTTTAATTTTACCCTCTGGCTCTGGAATATATAATGGAGGATCTTTAATGGCGCCATCGCTGTACAGAGCCCTAAGTCCTATGAGTAGAGGGGGTTTAAATGACTCTGCGGTGTAATCCGGGGAGAATTCTATAACCGGAGGGAAAGTTACCCCTGGCTTTCCACACCTTGCTACTTGTAGATGAAGATTTTGGCCCCATATCCGGCTTTATGGACGTGCGTTGCCGTTACAGGGGGTGTGGAGTGCATCCGGCTTGGAGAGACCATCATTGAGTATTCCAGAGATTTCCGCTACTACATAACCACCAAGCTGAGGAACCCGCATTATCTGCCGGAACTCGCCACCAAGGTGTCCCTTCTCAACTTCATGATCACTCCTGAAGGCCTGGAGGACCAGCTCTTGGGGATTGTGGTGGCCAAGGAGAGGTTTGTGACTCAAGTCCCTACAAATAACTGTTACCCTAATTATATCCTCCCTTCTTACATGGGCTATTGGTGGCACCCGCCAGCCATGACTTTTAACCCATTTTATGACATATCTGAATGGAATCGGTAACGTTTTTGGTCCTTTATAAAGTAAGTCTCATCCATTGCAGACCGGAGCTGGAGGAAGAGAGGAACGCGCTGATCCTGCAGTCCGCCGCAAACAAAAAGCAGCTGAAGGAGATCGAGGACAAGATCCTGGAAACCTTACAGTCCTCGGAAGGGAATATTCTGGAAGACGAAAGCGCGATTCAGATCCTAGACTCCGCCAAAATAATGTCTAATGAGATTACAAAGAAGCAGCAGGTAGGAGGGCGGCCAGGCTGGGGAAATGAGCCGGGAGCGCGGCCCTCTTATATATTATGTGATGCCTGGGAAAGGGGGGTTCATGGAGGGACTGGATGTGACTGGGATAGGGGTGGTTGGCAGTAATACTCACCAATAGCAAGATGCCAACACTAGCAGACACTAGGCAAGTGCCAACACTCAGCAGACACTAGTCATGGGCAGGCGCTGGCTCTAGGCGGAGGGAACCATTCTGTTACGGATGACGCTTTATATCATTTTACTCCCCAAACAGATCGCAGAGAAGACTGAAATAAAAATAGCTGAATCCAGAGAGGGCTACAGAGCGATCGCCAGGCACTCGTCGGTGCTGTTCTTCAGTATCGCGGACCTGGCCAACATTGACCCCATGTACCAGTACTCGCTCAACTGGTTTGTCAACCTTTACATCAACTCCATTCAGGACAGGTGAGGACGGGGCTTTCTTCTTTGCTCATATATATATACGTAATGTTTAGTGAATATGTCCCACTTTATTCATCATTTTCCTTTTCAGCAACAAATCCAAAATCTTGGAAAAACGCCTTCGCTACCTGAACGATCACTTTACCTACAATCTGTACTGCAACGTGTGCCGCTCCCTCTTCGAGAAGGACAAGCTGCTCTTCTCTTTCTTGCTTTGCTGCAATCTGCTCATGTAAGTTGGAATTTCGCCGGACCCAAATCTGTATGGATTTTCCCCAAAACCCAGGGTCGATAAACCAGGCGACATTTCTTTTAACAACCGAAATCCTACCGATTCTAATAGAATTTTAAGCCACGCGTGACGCGTTCCTAGAGAAACACGAGCATTCTGATCGCTTTCCGTGAAACCATCAAAAAATATGTACCCCCCATACAGCTTGTAATTTATTTCAACTTTAGAGCAAAAAAGGAGATTGAAATCCAGGAATTTCTGTTCTTGCTGACGGGAGGAGTCGGCCTCCAGAATAACGCAGCAAACCCAGCTCCGTCGTGGCTTCCAGATAAGAGCTGGGATGAGGTTTGCCGCGCAAGTGAGCTTCCCTCTTTCAAGGGCTTAAGGTAAAGACGCGTTGTTGTTTCTAAAGGGGATTTTGGCAATTAGACCCAAATCAGGATAATAGTCATTTACGAACACCACGGATGATTGACAGATCCAGAGTTTATAGCCAAGGCTATGAAAATATTACTAAATGTACCCAATTGGTGGATAATTTGTTTCTGGACCACCAGTCACTGTCTAAATTAAAGATATCACGTTTTCTGGGGGGGGGTTAAATGTTGCCATAATTTTTTTTTCACACAAAGCGAATTACATGAATTTGTGATTCTAGTAAAACTGCCTGAAAAGTGTAACTTTCCTCTGCTTCAGGGAACACTTTACCGAAAATCCCAACGAATGGCATAAAGTATTCGACAGCAAAGAGCCCCACGCGGCCCCCTTACCCAGCCCGTTCGACGAGAAACTCAATGAGCTCCAGAAAATGATTCTCGTGCGCTGCCTGCGGCCGGACAAGGTGAGGAACGAGGGTGGCGATGGCGCTGGAGGGCCACGTGGCTCTTATGGTGGAAGTTATGTTGCCGTTTGAACGTTGAAGGAACTCTCCCCTCACACCGAGCTGCTCCTCAGGCTACCGTGGCCACGGCGTGGGGTATTTATACCCAAATATTCTTCCCTGATCCCCCCCGCAGATAACCCCCGCCGTCACCAGCTACGTGACCGATAAACTGGGAAAGAAGTTTGTGGAGCCGCCGCCGTTCGACTTGTCAAAGAGTTACCTGGACTCCAACGCCACAATCCCCCTGATCTTTGTGCTGTCGCCGGGGGCCGATCCGATGGCAAGTGAGTGACCCAGAAAGGTCTCCGCGCGTAGAAAACGCTTGTGTTATTGTATCAGATTTCCAAAAATCCAGTTTTCCTATTTTAGCTTATTACGAGGAATTCTAACATCTCGGGTATCTTTCTGCGTCGTTATTTTATATCAGGGAGCTCGGGAGGGAGATTTTCTTTGCCTGCATTGGTGTTTAAAAGAGGAAGAAGAGGAAGGCGTCTGATACGTTGTATTTCATATTAATTATTACGCTGACCAATCTGCTTGTTTAAGGTTTGCTGAAATTCGCCAACGACAAAGCCATGGGGGGAGATAAATTCCAGGCCATCTCCCTGGGACAGGGTCAAGGGCCCGTGGCCACCAGAATGATTAAAGAGGCTTTAACAGCGGGAACGTGGGTCTGTCTACAAAACTGCCACCTGGCCGTGTCCTGGATGCCCACGTTGGAGAAGATTTGCGAGGAGTTCAGCAGCGACGTTTGCCACCCGGACTTCAGGCTGTGGCTCACCAGTTATCCGTCGCCAAAGGTGAACCAGAGGGGCCAAATGGCATAGCGGGATATTTGCTTCACTGCGTACCCTGTGTGTTTATCTGGTTCACGTTCTCGGATCAGACGCGTTTCACCCGTATTGCTTTCTTTGCGTGTCAAGCTTTGAACCTCTGGACGTGACTCGAGTTAATTCAGCTTTCGTCTTGCAGTTTCCAGCCACCATCCTTCAAAACGGGGTGAAGATGACTAACGAGCCCCCGACCGGCCTGCGGCTGAACCTGCTTCAGTCATACCTTTCCGACCCCATCTCTGACCCCGAGTTCTTTGGCGGATCCCCTGGCAAAGAGCTGGTAACTGTCACCGGGGGTCTGGGTCTCTCAGTCTCTGGGCGTTTGGTTATTACGCTGTCTGATAATATATGGCGCTATATAAAACAATAAATAATAATAATAATGATGACTCTCCTGCTCTTTGTAGATATGGGAAAAGCTTCTCTTCGGAGTCTGTTTCTTCCATGCTTTGGTTCAGGAGAGGAAGAAGTTCGGCCCCCTCGGCTGGAATATTCCTTATGGGTTCAACGAGTCGGATTTGCGGATCAGCGTCCGGCAGCTGCAGGTAACGTTATCATTAACGACGCCTTTGGTGATAATAACGCTGATATATCGCCTTTCTCAAATCGCAATATTCATTAAAAAAATCACTGTGCATTTTCCAAAGTTTGGGGGGGAAACCTGTTTATTATCGATTAACTATTTAATAATAATTTATTACAGCTGTTTGTGAATGATTACAACCGCGTGCCCTTTGAAGCCATCTCGTATCTCACGGGGGAATGTAACTACGGGGGGCGCGTTACCGACGACTGGGATCGCCGCCTCCTGATGACCGTTCTGGACGATTTCTACAACAACGAAATCATAGAAAACCCGCGTTATTCCTTTTCGCCAAGCGGCAACTACATGGCACCACCTCGGGGCTCCCATGAGGACTACGTAGAATTCATTAAGGTGGGAGATTATTACGGTTTCACGAGAAGCTTCTGGTTCATCGCCGTATAAAACAGAGCAAATTCTCCAAAACGGTGATTCTGGTGTGGCATAAAATTGGCCGCGTTTGCATTGTAAGCCTCTGAGATGTCACCGAGGAACCAGGTGTGGGTTATTTTGAAGCAGGGTAGTAAGGGTTAAATGGAACTTTATTTCCTTTATTTCGGGCAGAGGCTTCCGTTCAGTCAGCATCCAGAGGTCTTTGGGTTGCATGAAAATGTCGACATATCAAAGGATCTACAACAAACCAAAATCATCTTCGAGTCTCTGCTGCTCACCCAGGGGGGCAGTCGGCCCGGAGGGTCCTCGGGGGCCAGCGATCACACCCTGTATGAAATTGCAAATGATATACTGACCAAGGTAAGGATGCGGAGGTCTCCGTACCCAAATGCCCCCAACCTTTTCTTCTATTCTCCGCTGCTCTTCTCTCCTCCAACACACCGTCCCACCCTTGTCTCTTTCTATCACATCCCTTCTCCCTGCCCTTCTCACTTTTTCTCTCCTATCATGTTCATTTCTCCTCTCCCTTCTCTCCTCCGTCTGGTTTGGTTGCCCTGCCTTTCTCTGCCACTTCCGTCCTGTCTTTTTTCCCTCTCCTCTCTGACTTAGTGAATCTGTCCACTCCTGCCCGGGGTGTTGTCGGGGTAGGAAACGTTGTGGGGGTAGGAAACGTTGTGGGGGTAGGAAACGCGCTTCGTCTGCTCTGAGATGCTTTTAAATCAAAACTTCAATCCTCCAGCTGCCAAAAGACTTTGACATCGAGGCGGCCCTGCAGAAGTTCCCGGTGCAGTATGAAGAGAGCATGAACACCGTGCTGGTGCAAGAGATGGAGAGGTTCAACAAGTAAGAGCTGATCCCTGATCAGAACACAATGTATCGAGAGCGTTAAACCTCTGCCACTGGGTGGCGCTAAACACCCGCAGGGAGGGGATGGCTGCTCAATGTTACCCCTAGGAGGGCAGCAGGGGCAAAAAGGGTCTCTGTGCAGGCTGTGCCAGTGACGCTCCCTGGGAATATCTATATCTGACACTGCGATGGGGACCAAGTTCTGCGGCTGGAAGTTCCCTCCCTGCCCCTGCTCGTCTCCCATAAACACCGAGATACCCCGCGGAGCAACAAACCCATGATCGTTCTTCCCGTTTTATTTCCCAGTTTAATCCGAAGCATCCGGACGACGTTACAGAACCTGCAGAAAGCCATCAGAGGTCTGGTGGTTATGGACTCCGAGCTGGAAGCGCTGGCCGGCAGCTTAATCGTCGGCAAAGTTCCCGAATCATGGGCGAGACGTTCCTACCCCAGCCTGAAGCCCCTCGGAAGTTACGTCACCGACTTCCTGGCGCGGCTAAAGTTCCTACAGGTAGGAAAGCTGCTCTTATAGAATGCCTGCTCTATCCCATGCATGCTTAACTCCCCTCACTGTATTACCCTTTACCACTTCTACTGGAAGGCTGTTCCACTTACCTTCCACCCACCCTCTCATTAAAGTCAAACTTCCTTACGACAATCTTAGAGAACTAGCCACGTTCATACATTTTTTGGTTTTTAATTTGGGGCTAATTACTCCGTATAATTAGTTTCAATTTATACTTTTATTCATTTTTCTTTTTCTTTTAGAATTGGTTTGAATTCGGGAAGCCCCACGTCTTCTGGCTGTCGGGCTTCTTTTTCACACAAGCGTTTCTGACGGGCGCCATGCAGAATTATGCCCGCAAATACCGGATCCCCATCGATCTCCTGGGGTATGAATTTCAGGTGAGGCGAAGGGACCGGGTCAGATTAACTCCTAAATGTCACATTTTACCGAGCACATTCTTACCCGTTACCGGTTCCGCAGGTTCTGCCGGTGGATACGTCGGACTCGTCGCCATCCGATGGGGTTTATATAAACGGATTGTTTTTGGATGGAGCCCGGTGGGACCGGCAGAGGTGAGTGGATGAGACATCCGGCTCATTCCTTATTTACATCACATGATATTTGGAACGTTTACATTCTTTGGCATTCCAACCTATTAAAAAAAAAACTATTTTGGTACTTTAACTAAATCCTGTGTTTCTTTAATTAACCCTTCACAGCGGCGTGCTTTCGGAACAACACCCCAAAATCCTCTTCGACCCAGTGCCCATAATCTGGATTAAGCCAAGTGAGTGGGGTGATAGTTGGTGGGGGGATTGATAAAATTTAGAGGAGGGGGGGGCAGCTAAAATGCTGTAAATTTTTGGTTTGTCATTTTAATGAAGGGCCGTTAGTAGAAGAAGCACACATTGGAGGTGGCCCCTCGTTAACACAGCCCCGGGTCCAGCGACGGGATGAATCTGCAGTTAGATCTATTTCAGGCGCATGATGTATAATAATCCTGCGGCCGGGATGCCACCACACGGCTTCTAACCGCTGGCCACTCGGGCCGGTGACCTTGACACTGAGCCCTTGATTTCTGTAATACCACATGTGGCCACAAGAGGGCATTCAACACATTGTGCATTAAGGGCCTCGGTGGAAGTGGATGGGGAGGAGGGCAGGGGAAACTAGAGAGAGAATAGGAAGGAGGGACAGAGGAGGAAGGGTTCCTCGGTGTAAGCGACCGGGGCAAATCATTTTCTTGAGGGAAGAAGCTGCACTTAAAATGTAAACATATAAATTCTAAAAAAAATATCTTAAAAAATATTTATTTTCTCGTCAAGATAAAAAGTCAGACATTAAGAAGTCCGAGTCGTACGTCTGTCCTCTCTACAAGACGAGCGAGCGGAAGGGAACCCTGTCCACCACGGGCCACTCCACCAATTTCGTCATAGCCATGCTGCTGCCCACCGATAAACCCGTCAAGCACTGGATCAAGAGAGGGGTCGCCCTCCTGTGCCAGCTGGACGACTAAACCGCCACGCGCCCGGGGCTGGGGCTAAAGCTTCCCGGTGTGTCTGCCTCCTACCCCCAAATTATTACTTTAACCCCAGATTGAAATCTGTAACCTGAATCCCCATTAATAATATAAAATAATAACTTTATTCGGTTTATTTATTGAGGACCCTCCAGTTCCGGGGACGTTATGTATTCGCGTTTCGCCTCTGGACGGCACATGCGCCTTTTCAGATGTTTGAAGTGTTCAGTGTTTGACTCGTTTCACTCGTCATTATCGTGGTTTGATGTATTGAATGTCCTCGCGCTCTACGTCTCCACACAATCTGTTCAGCCAAATCTGTTTTACTTTCTATATATAAATCCTGTAAAGTATAAACTATATATAAATAAATGCTTTACTTGGATGTCATCCGTAATTTATCTTATTATTTAACGGCACAGTCTAGCTCGTCTAATTTGTGTTTCTATTTGTTATGCATGTTGGAGCCCATGTCGCATGGACTCCAACGCATTTTACTGCATGGAAATCGGAGCATGCATTGGTTAGTTATTGTAATTAGAAAATGAAAGCGCTTTGTCACTTAACGCCTCCCCCAGCTTCCTCTGCAGCAAGCAGGAAGTGTTCGTAGGTACACTTCTTGCACATGCTCAGTAGCAATCCCACAGAAGTCCCTGAAGCAGCAGCCAATCATCTGTTAGCAAAACATCAGTGTTCCGGTAGCATAACTAGAAGATCTAGTGAGCATGTGCAGGAAGCATACTTTAGTACGCAGGTTGCTGTCTGTCAGGGCAGCGGGGGGCGGAGTTAAATGATACAGAAGTCTCTTCTTCTAACGCCTGTAACTAAAGAACGCCTGCACCGATTCGCATGCAGTAAAATGCATCGGATTCCATGCAGAATAAACTCCAATATGCATTTAACAATAAAACGAGCCTGCAGCTCTCCTTTAACACTTTTATTTCCAGAAGCATGAGCCACGAATCGGACCGCAGCGCTATCGTGTTAGTTAAAGGCTGACAAGCCTCCAAATCCTCTCTTGTGCGCTCTAATCCACCTGATTGTGTTACCAAACATAGCTGTCCCACGTGGGCAGTCCAGGGAGCAGATCCCAGACGGTCTTATGATCGGGTATTTATAGGCCGGTGGTTGGCTGCCGGAGGGTTTCTACCGCGACGTACGTTCTGCTTCTGCGAGAGAGAATCATCTGGAACCAGAAATCGGTTTCTGAAATTGTTTTCCCGTCAGTAAGAGCGAGAGGTACGAGTTTGTTTCTTCTATATATCCGCAGCTTTCAAGGCAGCCGGTTGGGCCAGGAAGGTTAACCCTTAAAATACCAACGGTCTGATATCATTTATCGTAGGTCTTGAGAGGTCGAGTTGTTTGGCTTATATTTCAGGGAGAAAGTATATCAGACTTTTCAGATTGTTCCGTTTGGCCCCAAAAGGCCGATGGAAAGGGAGTGATGATAATAACGAAGGAGACACAAAGTAATCCTCTTTTTTATAGCAATCGGGGACTCTCATTCGTGTTAATTATTCACAAATTTAACCCTTAACCATGTTTACGTCTGTAATAATGAAACCATGAATAATGATAACATTGTGCCCGGAGGAGCTGCCTATCAGCACCGGAGCGGAGATAAATGACCCGGTAAGGTCCTGTTTCGTTTCGCAGCCTGTATGATGGATCCAAACAGCCGAGAAGACACGACTTGTTTTAAGAATCCAGTTTAGTAGCCAGTGCCCCTGCTCAGGGAGGGAGGCAGAATCACTCTTTCTGCCCCGTTCTGACCGCAGGTTATGGTAAGATGGATTTCTGTGCGTTGGGCGAGGACCTGGATGACGACGTTGCTGCGCAGTACGTTATTCACCAAAGCCTGCAGGACGTCCACAGAAAGGAGTCCGTCATCGAGACCATGGAATACAACAGGTAACATATTTATATAAAATGTACGTCTATATATTCTGTGTGTATATATATATATATATCACTTTGCTAAAAAAATGCTGATTATTTTTAAATAAAAACCTTACCCTGCGACCTCTTTGATTTAAGAAAATACCTCCTATTGTCCGTAAAACGCGATACAACTTGTCGGTTTGGTTTCACATTAATAGATACATTTAATTTCTCTTTTCTCACTTTTTGTATATTTTTTTTACAACAAAAGTCAATATATTTAACTTTGTGCGAACTGTCAGAATTTTTTTTAAAAAAATATTTTTTTTTAATGTAAATTCCTTGAAACAAAACCTGAATTAAATATTAACAAAAAAAACATCCACTTCAGTAATTCTGGGTTTTATGCCGGACTGTTTTGCTATAAGGAAAATACAATATTTGATTGTTATGTATTATTATTATATTATTATCTATATTATTATATTATTAGCACATTTCCCCTGAGTCCTGAACACGAGAAGATTGTGGCAGCGATACGGAACGGTACGTAAAAATACTCAAACAAGTTATTTACAGAATTAAAAGCGCGTTGGGGATTTACATATTACGGGGCGGTCATAGAGCTCGCGGTACCGAGCGGTTACATTGGGGACGGGACAGGGATGTGGAATATATTGTAACGCCGCCTGCTATTGGCCACATCGGTCAGCCGGATGCCGTCTAATAATCTAGAACGTGCGAGTTCTGCGCGTATCGAATAATAATAAGTTACGTTTTGGATAAAATAGTTATTTCTTGCAGGTACGGAGGAGGCGCTGGAGAAGTTATGTTGCCATCCGTCGGCGTTTCTAGAGTCTGACGCCAGAGGCTGGACTCCGCTGCATGAGGCGGCCGTGCAAATAAACAAGAATATTCTGGAGATGACGTTTAAATGTGAGTTCTCCGCATCTTTCATTTCATGTGAAATCCGTAACGTGCGGCTGCGGCGTGACGTCCTCCGTGTGACGCATTCCAGCCTCCAGCCACGGCCCGGGGGAGACGCGGACGGCGAGAGGGGAGACCCCGCTATTCCTGGCCGTCGACAGCGCTAGACTAGAAAACGTTACCTTCCTTCTCTCTAACGGCTGTGACCCGGATGCAAAGAACGACGCGGAGGAGTCCCCGCTGGTGACAGGTAACGGGAACCTGGCGATTTAGAGCTTCCATGGGTGACGACCCATCCGGCCCCCGTCTAGTCGCCCGTTTCTCCTGCTGTAACGACTCAAACCTCAATCAGTCGTTGATCTCGTCTTAGATTCAGGAGCCGTATGTCTATCCCATGCATGTTTAATCCCCTCACTGTATTACCCTCTACCACCTCTGCTGGGAGGCTGTTCCAATTATTTACCCCCCTCTCAGTGCAGAAATATGTTCTAATGTAACATCTATGCTTCTGTTGATCCCGTCTGGATGGAGCAAAATAAAACGCGGGTATTTCTGGAATTGTATTTTGCGTTTCCCCCCAGCGATACGCCGCGGCTCGTACGATATCGCCTCTCTCCTCTTGCGCTGTCACACAAACGTGGATCTGCCCTGTGCCGACAACAGGACTGCCCTGCACGAGGCGGCGAAGCTGGGTAAGAAGGACATGACGGGGCTCCTGCTGCGAGCCGGCGCCGACCCAAACTTCACCAGCAACTTCGGATTCACCCCGTTGGCGCTCGCCGCTCAGCACTGCCATACGGACGTCATGGAGATGCTCATTCAGAAAGGTATGGAAAATGGCGGACGCCGAACCGCCACGGAGGACCAAGGACGCCCCCCCCCCCCCGCATGGATAACCTATCAGTGCCTGCGTTTGTATCACATGACAATTAAACGTTCTTGGCGAAAATGATCAATAAGTCAAACCTTTTACATGATCAAAGAATTATTTCAGGTTTTTAATGCTGCTTTCCATTATGTGAAATTCTACAGAGCAGGTGGTCCCAGTTTTCGTGGCTCCCGGTTAGCCTCACGCGTGTCCTTGATATGTTTGTATGTTTCAGGTGCCAGCGTGATGGCGCAGGCGTCCGACTCGGCCTCCATTCTGTTCGAAGCGTCAGCCGCTGGAAACCCGGATGCCGTCTCTCTCTTGTTGGAATATGGGGCAGATGCCAACATCCCCAAACACTCAGGGCATTTACCCATCCACAGGGCGGCCTACAGGGGGCACCTCCTGTGAGTAACGGACTCAGAGGTAGATCGTTAGCGATAACGAGGCTCCGGATACCGAGCTGCGGATTATAATTTCCCAATTAGGGTTCCTCGGGGGGCCGTTAGCGGATCCGGCCTCGAGGGGTAACGGTTTGGGGGGCGCGGGTACGTCTGAGATATTCTCTCTGCTCTGAAGTCGCTTTCCGTTTGCAGAGCGCTGAGGCTCCTGGTCCCGGTCACCGATTACGCAGCCATCAGGCGAAGCGGCATCAGCCCCATCCACTCGGCAGCCGCCGGCGCTCACCCCCAATGCCTCGACCTTCTCATCAGAAGCGGCTTTGACGTTAACTTCATGCTGGCCCAGCGGGTCCAAAAAGGCTACGACGACGAGCGCAAGTCCGCCTTGTACTTTGCGGTTTCCAACGGCGACGTTCCGTCCGCCAACTTGCTCCTCGAGGCCGGGGCTCTGCCCAACCGGGACCCCGTGAACTGCCTGCAGGTGGCGCTGCGGATGGGCAATTACGAGCTGGTGGATCTTCTCCTCCGTCACGGGGCCAACGTGAACTACGTGTGCAGGGTTAACCCTTTACACTTCCCCTCGGCGCTGCAGTACGCTCTCAAAGACGAAGTCCTGCTGCGGATGCTGCTGAATTACGGATACAACGTGGGCAAGTGCTTCGACTGCCCGTACGGAGATAACGTCCATACCCCGCACGGATACGAAGGGTGGACCTCCACGGTCATCAAGGACACCGTGGTATGGAGTCCACTACTAACCCTACTCCAGGGGCAACTATAGATAACGGGCAGGTGGGGGTTAAGACCATCTGAGACCACCCACTAGAGTAAAACACCCCAAATCACAAATATATAATTCCCACCAGTATATTTGGGGCGAATATTAACAGACGGTGGTTTCTCATTAGGAGGGTAACCCTGGGCTATTAAACTCTGAGAGGTTAGAAGTAGGGCAGAACTTTCTCAATCTGCCCCAGAAGTTAGAGGAGGGGGCCGCTGACGCCGCGTGTGTTTTTCAGTTCTGTGAAGTGATTTCGGTGACCTGGCTCCGGCACCTCGGGGGGAACGTGGTCCGGGTCATGCTGGATTACGTCGATCACGTTCCTCTATGCCGCAAACTGAAAGAGGTTCTTCAGCAGCAGAAACTCTGGCCGGAAATCTGCAGCATATCAAGTGAGTGACGGCCGCATATTACATCATTTAAATGCAAAGGGCAAAACGCGCATGTGACAGGCGGCTAAGAAGCCTCAGAACAGCCAATGGGAGACGAGATCTCTGCCCTGTCCGTCTTCTATTGGCTGGTCTGTGTTCTAAAGCAATAAATAAATGGATACAGTGTTATTAACCAAAGAGATACATTAATTGTTAGACTTTAGCTGAATTTGATACAAAGTTCCTAAGCCTTCAGGACCTCAGAGGTCTCTCCATCATATGAGATCCACTCCCTTACTTTTTGTTTCTGAATTATATTCCATTAAAAATTAAATGTCAGAAGGCATATAATTGTACCGGACATCGCGGCTATAAGAGACGCGGCCTCCGGACTTTAGTTAGAAACTGAATAAAATACAGCTAGATCCCTAAAGTGAATGTTCTCGAGGTTCTGGTCCGGTTGCTGGTCTGGTTCTGGTCCGGTTCTGGTCCGGTTGCTGGTCTGGTTCTGATCCGGTTCTGGTCTGGTTGCTGGTCCGGTTCTGATCCGGTTCCGCTCTGTTCCTTGCAGCCAATCCGCGCTCCTTGAAGCATCTTTGCCGGCTGAAGATCAGGACCTGCATGGGGCGCCTGCGCCTGCGCTGTCCGGTCTTCATGTCATTCCTTCCGCTCCCCCATCGCTTGAAAGATTACATCCAGTACAAGGAGCACGATCTGTACGTCCAACGCAACATGGAGCGGAACTGGTGAGCGTGCGCGACGTGGTTTCCATGGCGACGGTTTCCCAGAGCGCAGAATACAGACCTCGGAACGGTCAGGGAGACGATCGTCCAAATCACCTCCGATACTCATCAGAAAAACGGCATTTCCATCAACCACGGAAAAAAATACTAAAATCATCAGCTTTTTGTGGTCACGGCTTCCCGGGGGCTGGTATAACCTTTTTAGTAATGATAGATTGCGAGCTTATCGGGCAAAGTTAGGTCGCCGCTTCACGGACATTCGCTGAACGTGTAGAGCTCAGGAGGATAGAGACGTCGGGCGAGAGGATGGAGACGCGCCAACCGAACTGGAATACGAGAAAGTGCCTGCTGAGGCTTCTTAAGCTTTTGGTTTTATTCCTCTTGAAGGGCACATTCTGTCCCCTAATCTGTGCCGGGGGTTAACGTGCTCGCATCCGTACTGAATTCAAGGTTTTGGTTATAAACAGGCAGACTCTGGTTTCTGTACATTTCTGTTAATAAAATGTGCATTTTTTAAAAGGTTGACTGAAGACAAGAGAATTCTGGTCCAAAATAAGACAAAAAAATAAGTTTTTTGTTTTGTAGGGTCCTCAGAGCTCTGCCTTCCTGAGTGCTTGGGGGTGGGGAGCGGGCAGGGCATGGGTGGAGAGAGAGAGGGGCAGGGGTGGGAGAAGGTGGGCAGTGGGAATGGCCAAACATTGCTGCGCTCCCTAGAGGTAAATAAAAGAAACTGACCCGGAGACCCTGGGAAGCAAAGCTTCACTCCGAGACTCCGAGTCAAACTCTGGGAGATCACAGAGCAAAGGAATAAAACTTTACAAATACAAGTGAAAAAAACCCACAAACTTAAATAAAAACTGACAATGAGGACGCTGTTAAGATACAGGTCAAGATTTATTTTTGACCCCGCAAACAATTTCCAAGTACAAATTCTTTAATGGCCACAAGCACCACGGGGTGGTGTGATTGGAAAATACATATAAAAGACAGTAATCCCTATCATCCACGTCTACAACCCGCTAACAACCGAGCAAAGGCCACCCCAACATCAGCCTCAACCAAACGCATTCCCTTAATCCAGATGCACAATTTCCAAACTAAATAACTTTCGGCTTCACAAAACGTTGTCTTCTCCTCGGATTAGTGAATTCCCCTATTTACAGTAATTAGTGCAAAGCGGTACATTCACAGACGTCAACTTTTTTCTTTGATGGTAGTTTTGATCGGGAGCCGCGGACGGAGAGCTCCTCGGTCTCAATAACCGGACTGTTTGAGTTGCTCGACGCACGCGAAGGCCGTGGCGGAATTAGCACGAGATTCATTAAAAATAGTTACTTATAAATGAAGTTGGATATTTAGTTTAATATAATTCTGTATAATTCTCTCTGCGTTTAGTGTTTAGAGCCCTAGTTCTCTGAGAGAAGCTGATTGACGATCAAACCAAAAACCCTTCTAATTCAAAGTATCTGCCCTCCATAACTGCCCCGTCCCCGACACCCCACCGAGCATGCGCCAGGGGCAGATCGGCAGTAAATGTAATCATATATCAGTTACGATGTGGCCGCATAATCTGCTGGGCGTCAGGAAATTTCATGATCGTTAAGAACCCTCCACCCGAAGTGCATCCCGCTGGGATAACGAACATTTTTAACACCTCGTTGCAATCAACGCTTTCATTATACCGTCCGTCAATCTACCAATTAATTAATCAAATCTAAAGCAATCACTGAACAAAAGACACAGGAGGAGTCGGGGTAATCGGGATGGGACCGGGGCAGCTTCTCTCACGAGTTCCGACAATCTCCCCGTGCAATATAACTGCAGCGTTTCTTTTCCACGCGATAAAATGCAATGTCACGCACGACTTGCAATATCCCTTTACAGAAACCATGGCAATTATTTTTTTTTTAAAGGCAAAACGACGCACGGGGCATCATTTTGTTAAAAAAAGGCTTTCGTAATATTAATAACAGAAAAGGAGCGTCTGATTCCATTTGCCTGGCATGTGTCTTGTGCTACTGACTTCAGCCCAGGACTCTCGCCGCCTCACGCTTCCGAGTCTCGTTTTTTCTTCACGTCTTCGCCGACATCGCTGTCCTCTGATTGGCTGCTGCTGAGAACCACAAACTGCCCGTCCGCACCCGCCTGGTTTGGTCTGCTCGATGCCGCAATCAGACGGCTCTGCTCTTCCAGATCCTGGGAGAATTTAAGAACAGAATAGCTGCTGTCAAGTGATTGCCATATCAATATACATTAAATACCAATATACATTAAACATCGATATACATTAAATACCAATATACATTAAACATCGATATATATTAAACATCGATATACATTAAATACCAATATACATTAAATACCAATATACATTAAACATCGATATACATTAAATACCAATATACATTAAACATCGATATATATTAAACATCGATATACATTAAATACCAATATACATTAAACATCGATATACATTAAATACCAATATACATTAAACATCGATATACATTAAATATCAAATATCTGTTTACTATTCATTTAAGGATAAACAACCCTCTGCCAAACAAAGCGGCGGCCTCTTTGTGTTCGTTAGAAGACCCCCGATACATTTCGCTCGCCCTCATACCTCACGTCGGATTCTTAATTCTGTTAATTAGGAGATCCCAAGAATTCCAGCAGGAAACTAAGGCTTGTTTTACCTTTTCTATCTGCTTCTGTTTGTTGATTTCTTGTTGCTGTTTTTCTTTAACTTTCTCCATTTCCTTTTGTTTTTCAGACGCTCTGCGATCCTGAAAAAAAGAGGAGATGGGGGGGGGGTTATGCTCCTGCCCTTATCCGGGGTGTCACCGATCGCTTCAACACTTTATCTCGGTTATAATATAACAAATATATATATATAATAATAATATAATACAACAGCAAACACCACTCACCAGCTCCGCGTGAAGCGCTATCTGCTTCGCCAATCCGACGGAATCACAAATCTAGTAACAAAAGGGAAATAAAAGAATTATTAGCGAAATTCAATGTTATTTGGAACGCGATCTCGGATCTGCGGAGCCAGTAACAGTATCACTAGAGACATCTATCCTGGATAAAGCGTTAAAGTCAGCAGGCACAAATTCACACAAATACCTTTTCACCCTCGTTGTTTGACTCCAAAATGTAACAAACAGAATACGGGCGACCCTCGGATCCCCCGCCGGCCGAGCGGAGCACAAACCCAAACAGACGCTTATTTTCCTGGTGGGTGGCGTACAACACGACGCTGGGTAACGGAAACTGGGGGGGGGATAATAAATAAAATATTACAATATATACAGTTTAAAGGCAAATATTATGTGACCACAAGAGCTGAAATGCACGTAAATATAAAGACGAATGATGTTTAAGGAAATCTTAATTTACTCACCCTCAGCCGCGTGACTTGTGTTTGTGGATCGATCAACCTGTGGAAGATAAAGAGTTTATATCACAAACCCGAGCCAACGGAGTCTGACAGCTACAATAAAGATCTATACTGTGCGTATACATACACGTAGTTCAGACACAGGCTCTATAGAGGATTCGTCATTAATTAAATTAACTCTATCCATAAAGTGATATTTGTTCATTTTCTAAATTTGGCTGAAAGTTCTTAACAAATCAGGTAAAACGTATCCAATAATTAATGATCGTGGGATCATCTTTGGTATTCTGGAGATGCCCTGATAGGGTTAATCATGGAGGTAACTCACTTTAAACAATCGCAGGTCACGAGGAGGTGGGATTCGGTCATCCTGAAGATGTTATGGATGGCGCGGGCCGCCAGGATCTGCCGCATGGTTTCATATACAACCTCCGTGCTGTCATCGGCTTTAACCTCCATAGACCCCAGAAACCGGACGATGAACAGCTGGTGGAGTATGGAGTCTGAAACACGCGGCGGGAGAGGAAGGCAGACGCGGATCAGGTCAGGGAAAATAAATTGATCATTTTTGGAGCACTAATGACACGTATGATGATTACGTGTTGAAAAAGAAATGGCTGTTCAGTTACCTTCAGACGATTCCGATTTCTCTCCAGATTCACCAAAAGGATTTGTTCGCCTAAAAACGACAGAGAAAGATGAAGTAAATGCACCAATGTAACACTTTTAAGGTGTAATAAAAGAGGAGCATCGACACTCCGAACACACGAATCTGATGTCCCGCTGCACTTTATAGACTAATACAGACCAGTAAATGCCCGCTGTACCTGCCAGACTGGGATTTTGGTTGCCCGGACTGGTCCTCACTGACGGGAGAAATGATATCAAACTGAATGGGGGTGTCTGGCGCTACGATGGAGTCCAGGGAGAGCGCAGTGAGCGCCGAGGAGTCCGATCCCACCGAGCTGGTGCTGTTAGTCCGCGCGGTGCGTGGGCGAGACGATCTGAAGGAAATGAGCGGTAGAATCAGCTGATCGTATCGTGTTTAACATACCTGCCGCTATCCGGATTAATACGAGACGTCGCATTGTCTGCCAATCACAGAGCATCATATTTCAGCGCATGGTTTCCTAAATAAGTCTGTAAGTCATTCAGTCAGCAGGGCAGACTCGAGATATATCAGTAATAAACCCGATGACCATAAGACTCGGCAGAAACCAGAATAACTCGACCCCCGAGAGGGGCTTTGCAGAACCTAAAGACAGGAGATTAAGGGGCAATTTTACAATCCCCCGTGGGTGTCTCATTACCACTCAGGATTATTTTACCGGCCCTGCTGGTTCTCAACTGGAGACTTTCCCAAAGGACTCATCTAAGCTCAGAGGGCCAACGATCCTTATTTTAGATGCAGCTTTCTGCTGCGGGTACAATATATATATATTATAATATATAATATATATATATATATAACATTTAATAATATATTATAATATATCTTGTTATTATAAAAGTGTCATAAATCTTAGATGGCAGCTCACAGCAGGGTCCTCAACTCCTGTTATATCTGTAAATGTACTCGTGTTATATATTTGTTACCATCCCATAACGTTGTATAAAGTTGTAGAGCGCTTACAAAAGTAATAAATACCTCCCTGTGATCTTGACTACTACAGAAACGGCCGAATTCTGCGGGGTTCCTGGGTTAGAACCCGCTGGGTTACGGTATCCTTCGCTGTATGAGAGAGGCTCTTCCTGAAACTTACCCCGAGGGCTTTAGGCTCTCATGCCGCTGCTGGAAGGAAGGAGAAGGAGTGACGGCCTCCAGGGCCGACTGGTTCACTCGCGCCGCAGTTTCCTAGGTTAGAAACAGACAGTCTACACACAAAGGTCACGCATATCAGCGCAAAGGTCACGCATATCTCCCTGCCACCAATATGAATAACGTCTTCATGTACCACGTTTGGAGATCAGCAGCCATTTCTACGCCAGCATAAGAACAGAACTAAAGTCTTGTAGCCGAGGACAAATTTTGGGTTAAGAATTAACGGTTTAGAGTCGGAGGGAAATTGGCTTTTCTTTTGTTTAATTATTACACAGAGATCTTATATATATATATATATATATATATATATATTTATTTTTTTTTAAACATGGCTCCCAAGCCTCGTAGTCGGGTGGCTTATAGCCTGTTTGTGACCAGCGCAGCAGCACATGGAGCCCCAAATCATTATTCCACCTCATTCAAATTCTTTGCTCAGAAAAACTTCCAAATAAACTATTTTTGGACAATTCTAAAATCCTCAAAATTCCAAAAAAATAATTGGACATACCTCAGGATTGTCGGTTAAATATATGCGTTTAGAGATGTTATTTATTGTAGTAATCCACTGCAACGACAAACAAGTATTATTATACATTTTATATAATTGTTGCAGCTCATTAATATATCCACATTAACACTGCGTGTGCTGGAGGAATAAACAAGCCCAGACGCAACCAAACACAAGATTTCTTGAGTAAAACTCCAGACTAAGGTCGTGAGTGAGTGGACAGAATGAATGCCTACATACAATATACAGAATAAAATATATCGGATAAAAATAACACAAAAAAATAAATGTGTCACTAATCAAATTTGGAAAAAAAAATAAAATTACGAAATAATGATAATAAATACAAATAAAAAATAGAAGATATAGAATAACCAAATAACTTATTATAACCAAACCACAGCAATTTGTAAGTAAAATCAGAGAGTAACCCAGAAATACAGAGAGAATTATTTTATGTCCGTACCTCCTCGCTGTCCTTCCTGCTTTCCGCTTGTAAGATTACAGACCTTAAAATAAAAAAAAACATATTAAATAGAGAAATAATCTCCGAGAATATGAGAATACGCGCTGAAGCTTTTAAGGTTTGGTTTAATCTACAAATCAAACACTTAGAACTAATAGAGCGCTGGGTTTTTTTTGGTCTGAATGGCTCAATTCCGGCTCCACTGGCGGTAAGATATTTAACCCCTTGAACACTGCGGGATACAGTAAGTCAGACGTCCCCAGCGCCCGTTAGGTACTCACTTTTTACCATCGAAAGCCGTAATCTGGAAGCAGTATCTCCTGTCCTCCGAGTCCACGGCCATCACCGAGCAGTTATCGATGTCCATGACGAGACCTCCGGCCACGTCCCCCCTGGCCTGGCTCATCAGATTCCCTCCCTGAGTGAAGAAGTAATTTCTCTCCCAGCTCGAAGACACCAACCCGGTTTTACTGGAAGAGGAAGTGGCAAAGACGTCACGCTCCGGCACACGCAAATTACACGCCAAGGACACGCAACTAGCTGTCCACTAAAGAATGGGCGATGTATCTGTCCTCCCTCATTGACAGAAGACAAACACGCGATGAAGCGCTCGTACTTGCGAATGTTGAGGTAGCCGGCTTTACGGGTTAAGTTGCGATTGATGGGAAGCTTTTTTGGGTCGGGATCCGGTAAATATAACGGTTCGCTGGCCACCTCCATGTCCTGTATCGTCTGCTGCATGTTTTCCAAGTCGTTGTCCATTTCTCTGCGGACGCTGCGACGGGGAAATAAAAATCGTGTGTCACGGGGAGAACTTCTATCGGTCTATTGGTGTCCGAAAAGAAATAAAGTTGGGAGGTTCAAAAAGACAATAAACCGCCCCCCCCACGGGGATTAAAGATAAACGGGGGGGGGGGAAGTCATTAGAAGTTGTGAATGCACTTTTTTTAATACAATGAAAGGGTTAAACCGCCACTCACTTCTGGACGCTCGTACCGATGTTCGTCAGAAATTCCTCCAGCTGGTCGTTGAGGTTTTCTGAGCCCATTTTGAAAAAGTTTATCTTTATTAAAAAAGAACAAACGTAGATCACAAAAACACGAATTACAGAGAAAAACATTGACATGTATGACCCAACAAGGAACACACGGAACTTAACAGGGCACACGGATGGAACTGGTTTTAGTGGCCAGAGCTCCGCAGTCCCCCCTCCCCCAGTATAAACAGTGATGGTTATAGAGTCCGGCACCAGTGATGCCAGGAAAGCACCTGCACGCATTACGAGGGTACGATCATCTAAACGGTTACCTGCGCCTGCATGTACCCTAACAGCGGCTCCAAGATGGCGGTGCGTTTCTTGTACTGGATGACGTTTAAAGCACAGAAGTAATGCATCATGGTCTGGTGCTGCTTCTTCCTGGCCGTGTACACGTCCTCCGTGGCTTCGAATTTGGTCTACGAAATAAACGTAAGTGCGTCACGTTAATGCACTGGCTCGGGGGGGGGCGCTTATCCGTGGCATTTACTCGGGGTGCCAGGAAGGGGTTAATGATTCCCATCCTATGTAATAATGTCATAATACAACCTTTTCATTCTCTCTCTTTTTGGACAGCCGGCTGTACCGGTTAATCGCTTGATCGTGGTCTAAATGAGAAAAGGGAACAGTGAATTACATTACAGACTTTTGTCTATTATTTGGGTATAAAAATATATATATATATCAATTCCAGAAATCTTACAAAATGGTAATTAAGTCTCATTCATAACATTTAGACAGGAAGAGTTTTCACTGCATTTGTTCCTCCTTGATATGCTTGTATGCTATACCTTGTATCCACTACCTTTTTTTTTTTTTTTTTTTTTTTTTTTTTTTTTTTTTTTTTTCACAGTGCAGTCATACATTCAATAATTCAAACTGAATATTTCTATAAATTCTCTCCTCTAGAATATAATTCGGATTCTTACCGTTACTGGCCATTTGGAAAATTTCTTTAAAAGTCAGGATTTCTGGAAGGAGAAATAGAAATATCAGGAATCTCGTCGGCGGGGGAAGGGAAAGCAAGCGCATGAATAACGGGTCCGGCGGTCTCAAGGACAAAAGACAGAATTCCGACTTCTATCCACAGCTCCTCTCCTTCTCTTGCCTCTTCTTGTTCTTCTTTCTTCGTCCTCTTGTCCCAGGGATCAGCTCCGCTTACCAGGCCTCCCGGAGCACTTCTGCAATAGGGCGGAGCCTCTGTGCACAACCCCTCTCCCCAATTGGAAGAAGAGAAGAGAGGTTGCACCTCTGTGGCTCCGCCCTTTGGCTGAAGAGCTCCAAGTGGGCAGAATAAAAGATTTAAAGAGTGCCGGGTATAATCAGGGTAACTCGGTGCTTTTCTCGTGGGGCCGGAGAATGGGGGTTACCTTTTAAATCCCGTTCTTTAAATTGGCTGATCGGAAACATCATGGCGTCCGCCAGCTGGGTGGAGAGTACGGCGTGGCAGGAGCTCAGCTGTCGGGATAAACGTGAGCCGGTAAGGAGAGGGGGGGCTGGGTTAATAAACCGGTACATACATATTTATGCAAACGGGGCCAGCAGAGGGAGCCCGGTTCAGACGGGATCCGCGATCAGTCGCCGGCCCTTTAAGTGCATGCGCTCCGCGGGACTTACTTCATCGATGACTTTGGAAAACTGCTGGAGCGTTGAAGTCATGACCTCATCATCGCCCCCGAGAGGGAATCTCTGTGAAACAAACAAAACACTCAGTCCGCCTCCCAGCGGAAGAAGCCAACAGCGGCTGTGATACTACAACTCCCACGATGCCCCCAGTACGGGGGCCGGGGAATGCCGCAGCGTAGACCCCCCCATTTATTGTATTTTTATCGTACCTGTTTCTCGTATTCTTTCAGGAGTTTTGAAGTCAGGTGGGTGGCCGCGCTCAACTCGTTCTACAAGCAAACAGAAAGGATTAGAGCTCGATAACAGCGGGCAAAGCGCTCCGGGCTCCCAAAGCTTCCCCAACCGTGTGTGTGTAAACGTGTGTGTGTGTGTAACCCTGTGTGTGTGTAAACGTGTGTGTATGTGTAACCCTGTGTGTGTGTAAACGTGTGTGTATGTATGTGTAAACGTGTATGTATGTGTAAACGTGTATGTGTGTGTAACCCTGTGTGTGTGTATGTGTAAGTGTTTGTGTGTAAAGCCCCCCCTGCTTGCTGTGGTCTGCCGTTTGCACCTGGGCATCGTAGATCCGCTGCATGGCGCGATACAGCTGCCCGGTGTAACTGGTGATGGCCGCCGCATCCTCTTCAAACACTCCCAGGAGCGAGCGAGTCTGCCGACAACGTGACAAAGTCAGCAAATCACAAACACCCATCACACCCTCACCAATCAACACAGAGACCGGCCCGCGCGGGGCCACCCACCCAGAGACCGGCCCGCACGGTGCCACCCACACAGAGACCGGCCCGCGCGGTGCCAAGGGACCGACCCACCCAGGACCGGCCCGACGTGCAAACCTCACACAGAGACCGGTCCCGCGCGGTGCCAAAGGGACGACCCACCTCAGGACCGGCCCTGCACGGTGCACCCCACACAGAGACCGGCCCGTGCCGGTGCCAAGGGACCGGACCCACCCAGAGACCGCCGCGTGCTTGTGTCACCCCCATTGTTTGCTATGGTATAAAGACCTCTTTTTAAAGTCACCATCTGGGGTTACCAAGGATGTCACTGGTCAGGGTATCAGGGTGACTGTTGAGGCGGTATGAGGGGTGTCACTATCTCTGAGTATGAGGGTGTCACTATCTCCGAGTATGAGGGTGTCACTATCTCCGAGTATGAGGGTGTCACTATCTCCGAGTATGAGGGTGTCACTATCTCCGAGTATGAGGGTGTCACTATCTCCGAGTATGAGGGTGTCACTATCTCCGAGTATGAGGGTGTCACTATCTCCGAGTATGAGGGTGTCACTATCTCCGAGTATGAGGGTGTCACTATCTCCGAGTATGAGGGTGTCACTATCTCGGGGTATCAGGGTGACTATCTCGGGGTATCAGGGTGACTATCTCGGGGTATCGGTGTCACTGTGTCACAGGATCTGCCCCTGGGCCCCTCCCCAGTAACCTCTGACCTGGGGACTGTCCTCCAGGGTCTCCTCGATGGGCAATTTGTCGATGCCGAGCATGTTGGGGCTCCTCGGGGTAACAGGGGCAGAGTTGGGGTTCGCGGGGTCCCTCGGCCGGGCTCGGGGTGTCTCGGAGCTGGAGATCCCGAGCAGCTGATGTGCGGGCCGGAGAGACTGACAGCGGATGTTCCGACCGCCAGTGTCTCATTGGCTCAAGGGAAATGTCTTTCAAAAACAGAGCTCTCTAATTGGCCCGTAGAAACGCCATTCACGCCGGGTTACTAAGGGGTGGGGTAGGTAGGAAGTTGTCATGATGACGCGAGATGCCAAACATCCTGCACATGCTAAACGTGATACGGTGACATATAACATGGGAAGCAGTGACATATTACATGGGATGCAGTGACATGTTACATGGGATACGGTGACATATAACATGGGATATGGTGACATATAACATGGGAAGCAGTGACATATAACATGGGATATGGTGACATATAACATGGGAAGCAGTGACATATCACATGGGGCATGGTGACTTAGTACATAGGATACAGTGACATATCACATGGGAAGCAGCAACCTCACTGTCCCATTGTTCTTCGACCTCCTAATAGATTGTAAGCTCCCGGGAGCGAGGCCTCCTCTCACTCTGTCCCGGTATCTCTTCTCCTGCTCGTGTTTTTCTATATTGTCCGCTTTCATGTTAATTTTCCGCAGGTGCCCTAGAAATAACGTTTAATTTGACATTCTACATGATATACAGTGACATGCTACATGGGGTACAGCCACATGCATGATATACAGTGACACGCTACATGGGGTACAGCGAAATGCATGATATAGCAGTGACACGCTACAATGGGGTACAGCCACATGCATGATATTACAGTGAACACGCTACATTGGGGTAACAGCCACATGCAATGATAATACAAGTGACAATGCCTACATGGGGTACAGCCACAATGCCATGATATACAGTGCCGCTACAATGGGTTACAGCCACATGCATGATATACAGTGGACACGCTACATGGGTTACATGCGACATGGCATATATACAGTGACACGCTACATGGGGGTACAGCGACATGCATAAGTATACAGTGACACGCTATAATGGGGTACCCGCCACTGCTGTATACAGTGACACGCTACATGGGGTACAGCGACATGCATAATATACAGTGACACGCTATATGGGGTACCGCCACATGCATGATATACAGTGACATGCAATAACACCATAACTAACGTGCACATTGTAACAACATACACTTACACACACTCACACATTTACACATATGATCTTACACCATACACTTACACACTGCTGCCGCCTGCTACCATAGGGCCACATACATTGGGCACCTGGGATTCCAGGGCCACGGTCACGCTAAACACGGTGAGCATGTAAAGGGAATCCCTAAGTATACGGGCCCTGACTGTGAAGGTATTCTGCCTGGGGATTTATTAATCTGCGAGTCATTACGAGCGCGCTGTGCCTCTGCTTAGTTATCCTGTGAAGCGCTGAGTACATCTGTGATAAATACATGTATGCGTCAGAGTTTGTGCACTTTTTTTAAGGTCAATCTGAGTGATTTATGTATTTTCAGCGATACGGAGCGCTCTGCGTGGCGGCGGCCACTAGATGGCAGTGTTTTCTCTATCAATTCTTTGATTTTCCCTTTAATCAGTTTTTAGGACCAAAATTTAGGACTGAAGGGGGAGATTTTAAGGGGGGAGCCCAGCCTTTTCCGGTCTTCTTGTTCCAAATGCATGGGGGGGGGGTATTTTAGGCAGCGAGCTTCTGCCATTGCGCTCACAAAGCAATTTAATATGCATTCTTTTGTGAGACTGTAAGCTATCCTTTAAGGTGTTTCAGATGAATATATTATAGTATATATTATATGTATAGTCTATAGGATTTTTATTTCATATATATATATATTTGAATGCCTCCAAAAATCATTGAATACATATAATACTTATGGAATTGAGATGGGATCTTAGTATTTACTTGAAAACTCAATTACTGCGCTCAATGAGCTTTTAACCCCTCTGCCTTGCGATTCGTTTTAAAGCGTCTTCTGTAAACGCGTCTCCTGCTTGGCTCCCGATATCTGTACGAGGGGTAACTGCGTTCCACTTTGTACCATTAATATTCCCAGCTTAGTGTAAGGGGACTCATTAGGGTATTAGAAAAGATTTGGATAATGTCATTTTCCCAGGGCCGAGTGGGGCTTAAACTGTCTCTGCTAATGTGTTATTACAATTAAGCAAAAGTGTTACTTTGTGAAAATCCCCTAATTACCTGTTTTTTACGGAGCGAATGGGACTAACGTGTAAGAGGAACGTAACCGCTCGGTAATACGAAGCTAACGACTAATTGTTACACGATTTTCAGAGTCACGTTAAAAAAACAATACGACGGAGGCTTATAATCCGCTTATATAGGAATAAAATAAAATAATAAAGATAACAATAAAAAAAATACTAACAGCAAATATAATAATAAAAATAATAACAACAATAATGATAATAATAATAATAATTCTTTTGTTGTGAAAATATTTTTTTGTTATCAGTATACTTATTTTCTGTTTAATATTTAGGGTTTTTTATTTTATGTATTTTTCTTTAACTTACACTGTTTTTCAGTCATTTCATATTATAGGAGTGCCGATATGTGTTTGTAGTTTTTGGTATAACACGCATGAAGCGTGAAACACATCGGGTACGAGCACGCTGGGTTATGTATCTGGGTCTCCACGGTATCACCAAATTTTTTTTTTTAAGAAAATGCTTTGTGCGCCCTTTAAAAATTTTACGCTTTTACAGTCAGGTGGACAAAATACTGCAGATTTATCGATTCTGCGTCTATATAGTATTATACAGCATAAAAGTAAAATTACATGTATGTGAAGTTGTAGCACACGTATGATGCACGGTTTAAGTTAATTTCCTCTGCAATTTTAGCTTTTTTTGTTGTAATATTGCATCTCCCCCGGGACCCAGTTCATGTTTTTATTACATTCATAGGGTTAATGTTGGGGTATTCACTAATTCTTTAACTCATTTGCCAGGTTGATGAGTTTCACCAAAGCGGTGACTGCGATTTTATTTCCACTCAGGCCGAGTCTTTGTGTTCTAAATAAACCTGGGGCCCCATCAGAGCGGATATCAGCCCCCCGTTACATATAATGCCATAAAGTCATATGGTTGCCCCAAACAAAGAGGAACCGTAAGAAAACGTTAATCCTGAAAGGAGAAAAAAACAACCATCTATGGGGTTTATTCACTAAACAGTGAGTTGTCGTGAGATCAAATATAATGAAAATGTCTGTATTGTAAAGTAAAATATATATATATATACTGTATATATATAGCAAGTCTATGGAAAACTCCAGTGGTTTCCATGGCTTCACTTAACCCCTTCAGTCCCAGGGTTGTTTGGTTACGTCCATAGGGAATTCTTGGAATGCGTTTTTTTGGACGTACCGGTACATCCATAGGGGACTGAAGGGGTTAATAACCCCTATTGTATCTGTATATATTTTCTTATAAGGGGGCGTTGTATCTTTTAGCTCCTCCCACAGCGCAGAGTGGAATTTAAGCCCTGTGTGCTAGCACTTCTTATTATAAAAATATTTCCGTCCCTTTATGATCGGCGCATCTTGCTCTTGGCAGGATCGGGATCGCCTAAATCACATTTACAATCAGCCTTTCGGCCGCCAAACTCTTCTCTCTCTCTTGTTGTAAAACGGATACTTTCTAAATGTTCCCAAACGCAGTTTTTTTGGCCGTTTACTTGACCCCCAGTTCCTTAGAAAACTCGTACAGAGTAACTGGCACTTTTTTTTTTTATCTTTTACATTTTCATTTATTTCCTAGGAAAAACTTCTTTCCAGGTTTCATTTTCTGGAGCATTGTGTGTGGGTTTGGATGAAATAAATTTACATGAAATAAGAGGAATTTCACCAAAAGCCAAAGATATATATTTATATAAACTGTATATATTAGAACTACAGCGGATGTGGGAATTACGTTATAAATTGACATTCTCTCCATATATATGTATATAAGCCCAAAAAGCGAAAAGTATTCACCACACTTTTTGTAAGTTAAGACCCCTTTTTAAGGGTAAACCTATCTGTTTTCTACTATCTTTATTTTTCTACATTTTTTAATACTATTATTAATATTTTAACTTTGGTGTTTTTATTTAAATTTCTTAATGTTCCCGTGTTTCTCATAACGGCGGAACTAGCGATTTAGTAATGAATGTAAGTTTCTTCTTTACTTAACTTTACAAAAGTTCTGTAGCATAAATGACACCTTTTGTGAATTTTTGTGTTTATTTTTTATTTATTTATTTTTGTATTATTATTTTTTTATGTCATTTATACATATATTATCATTTTAATGAAATAATAAATGAATGAATAATATATGAATTAATGTAAATATATATAAATACGCACATATATATAAACATAAACAATACGCACATGGAGAAGTGTAGATGATCTGTGTGCGGAAAACAAATTATCACACCTAGTAACTGATCAATTTGTTGTAAATTTCCCTTTATGCAAATCGCTTAAATCTTAGCAGTAATTGGTAAATAAACGAGCCCATTCTGATTTTAAATAGTGGGCGCAACCGTCCACGTCGTCTAATCCCGGCCCTCGGAACGCAATTACATTGACTTTTACCATCGCAGCCAGCCCCGCGCAGTGTGCCTTCCGCCAAAAGCTATTGCTTCTCTATTGACCACATTGACTGCTAAATATGCATATGAAATACGCGCAGGCATTTTTATCAGGATTACCCTAATAGCATTAAGAGATTAGTTTATTTATTTATTTCCTTGGGGAGGTTGGGATACAAATAAAATAATTGAGAACGCTTTAAAAAAAAAAACTCGCCGATTTTGTTCTAGGTTCACGGAAACGCATCCATTAAATGATAAAATAAAGGAAAAAATTTAAAATGTTATACGCTGCTGGTTCCAAATAAAAGTCGAGTTACGAGCCCGAGCTGAACCTCCTTGGAGAAAGTAAAGTTGATGTTCTGGTTTGGGGAGATAAGACTTTGTCCCACTTTGTGACTTCCCCCATCCTCCCCATTAGCCGCTAATTACTTGCCAAACAAATAAACAATTAACTCGGCCATGCCTCTTGGTGGGGGAATCTTCATTGAGATGCTAAAACTTTGTAATGAAAGATTTAATTAATGACGTCGTAGAGCCAGCCCCCTCGTCAACGCGGCTATAAGGAGGGTCGCAGGCGAAGAAAAGCCCCAGCCATCACCAGAGCGGCGTTTGGAGAAGGGACAGGCGAGGACGATGGCGAGCGCAACTTTGTGTCAGGTCGGCCCGGCGGTGCCAGCGAATCTCCAGAAAGGGGCTCGTTTGGTCGACGTCAAACCCGCAAAGTGCTCGTTTTCCATCGAACGCATTTTGGGACTGGACAAAGCCAAGGATATTTCTCCAACGGTCAACAAGCATTACAGGCCGTGGATGGATCAATATAATAACCAAGGTAATTCACCCCAAAATTGGAATGGTATTTGGATGTCGGAACGTCCAGCGCTCATACATCAGAACAAATAAAATAACGTTCTAAGGACTATAGATGATGACATCTAGATTATCATTTTTACCTTTTATCGCGAAAAACCTAATTATTCCTTTATTTTAAAAGACCAAGTTGGGTTTGTTGCTCGCATAGATTTTTGTTCTTTTATTTGGGGTTCTTTTATTTGTTCTCTGCGGTGATTTTTTATTTGTTTTGTTTGGTATTTTTTTCTCCACTATAATATTATTTTCATTATTGTTTTTTCTCGTGGGCTTTTTCACGTTGTTTCTGAAATAATCATTCCGTTTTCTCCCGACGTAGCAGCATTCGATGGGCGCATTTGGAAGCTACCTATGGTGACCCACGAGCTACCGATACAAGTCGGCGCGGTGCGCGCTTCACTGGAACAAGAGAGCAAAGCCCGATTCGAAAAATGCTGCGCCGGCGAAGAACGCCTGACGTATAAACGGGAGCTCAGCTGGTACCGGGGCCGGAGACCGAGGACGGCTTTCACCAGAAGCCAAGTAAGAAGCGGCTAAAAGATTCCCTTACAAAAAAAAATCCAATAATGACAAAAATATTTGCTTCTTATTACTTTTTTAAAATAAATATTTACCCAGACCCAGATAATTTCACTCTTTCTGGATCACTAATAAAGCAAATAAAAATCACCATTTTTACTAATTCCCTATTTCTCTGGGATCTTTCATCAATAGCCATTTCTACCCCTTTTTTCCCCAAAACTTTATTTTCAGATATTCCTAATATTCCCGTTGTCTTTTTCCCTGTAATATTCTTGGCATTGATATAAAATACAGAAAATTAAAAATAAATAAATGTGGTTTGTTTTTTTTTCTTACAGATCGAAATTCTGGAAAATGTTTTTAGAGTAAATTCCTACCCGGGGATTGATATAAGAGAGGAACTTGCAAACAAACTTGCGTTAGATGAAGACAGAATCCAGGTATTGAATTGTTAATAAATTAATACGTAGAAGATTAAATATATAAATATACAAAATAATTTACTAATACTAATAATATTTCATAAATTACTGAAATTAAGTCGGTTTTGTCTAATTCCTTGATAAAATTCTGCATTGAAAAAATACAATTCTTAAAACACCAATAGACCCTTGAGTTTTAATGTTTTTTTTTCATTTATCTCAGATTTGGTTTCAAAATCGCCGTGCGAAACTGAAAAGGTCCCGCCGCGAGTCGCAGTTTCTAATGGTCAAAGATTCTTTAACTCCAAACATTCAAGAATGAGAAGAAGTCTTTAAAGTTTCACTTTTGACTGTAAAGCAAAGTGTTTTGGGTTTTTTTAATTAAATATATATGTAAAAAAAATAGCAAATTTAATGTTTTTTGTTTTGCCAAATCTGTTTCATAAAATAAGTGTTCGTCGGCCCTTTCTGGAATTGATTGTGAAATATTTTATTTGTCTGAAATGCTCGACAAACTGTAAATATTTTTTTCTCCTGTAATATAATTGTTTATGCACTTTTTGTAAATAATTTCTTAAATAAATAGTAATATTTTTCATGCACAAAATTGTTGCTGATATGAAAATTCTGTCCTCCATGATCAGTATGTATCCAAAAATGGGATACCATAAATTAGGAGGGTTTTCTAACTGCATTCGAATATCTGCAGCCTCTTGAACACAAGTGGATTGGGCAGTTTTGGCTAGGACTTCTTTGGCATAAAGCTTTTTAGGATTAAAATTAAATTAAAAAAAAAAATCATAAAAAAAAAAATATGTGCGTCGGACAAACTGGCCAAAGCCAGTAAAAAGGATATGGGAATCTGTATTCCCAACAACAAAGAAGTTAAACACTATGCAGAAAAACACCTCCCCCATTATAAGTAAAAATATGTCAAAATAGGGATTTTGTGGAAAATATCATTTATTTAGGGTGTTGAGATTACGTAAATAATAAAACTTCTCCCATCTTTTCCAAATGGAGTAATAGAAAGGCAAGAAACGCATTATACATTATGACAAACACCTAAAGGATCCAGTAGCAGTGTAAGTGCTGCCTAAAACCCTTCTTTCTCTGACCACCATGTTGACTATATGAAAAAAACTCAAAAAAAGAGGACTTAACTTCAGATAGTGGCCAAAATCTTTCTGGAGGCCCTTTGGGCAGCCCCTACCCCCGCCATGGCTGTAAGCCCCCGGCGTGTGCGGAGGAATATGGAGGCAATGTGTGACTCTCTGTTTGTACGAGCTCGTAATGAGTGGTGAATAAGTGCTATAAGTATAATGTGTGCAGCGATGGAGGTAAACGAAGAAACAGAGATAAGAGCAGGGATCGCTAATCTCCGGGCAATAATTACCTGCTTCGCCTGAGACGCCTTCATTATGAGCTCAAGCGAGACGACAGGCAGGACTTCAACATCTTGGGCCCTCTGTCAGAACGCGACAGGTCCATCTCTACCCCTACAGCAGCTTCCTTATCGTATATAATAGAATGCCCCCCCCCCTACAGCAAATCAATTAGCCTTTTAAACTTGGATCAGGAGTGATGGGAGTGATAAAGGGCCATTGGAACACAGGAGTGATGGCGAGTGATATATAGGCGCCATTGGAACACAGGAGTATGATGCGGAGTGATAAAGGGCCATTGGAAAGACAGCGAGTGATGGAGTGATACAAGGGCCATGGGAGACACAGGATGATGGATGATAAAGGGCCCATTGGAAACACAGGAGTGGATGGGAGCGATTAAAGGCCATTGGAACCCAGGAAAGTGAGATGGCGAGTGATAAAGAGGCCATTTTGGAAAACCCATTAGTGATGGGCTAGTGATAAAGCGGCCATTGGAACCAACAGGAGCTGATGGGAGTGATAAAGGCCATTGGAACACAGAGTGATGGCAGTGCATAAAGGCCCAATATGGAAAACCACAGAAGTTGATGGTGAGTTGATAAAGGGCCATTTGGAACACAGGAGTGATGAGGAGTGATAAAAGGGCCATTGGAAGACAGGAGTGATGGTAGTGATAAAGAGCGCCCCATATGGAACACAGGAGTGGATGGCACCACAATGCATTGGCAATCAGCCTCATCCGCCTAAGTAAAAATAGGGAGGGAACCCATTAGTGGATGAGGAAGTGATAAAGGGCCATTGGAACACAGAGTGATGGACGATAAACGCGCCATGGATCAACACTAGGACGCTGTGATGGAGTGATACAAAGCGGGCCTCTGTACGCCTATGAAGATATATCATTAACCCCCGCTGAACGCTGGATTTCTGATCCATTTCAAATGTAATTTTAAGGAGACCCAAAATCTGTCCAGCTTCCTTGGGTTTATTCAGACTATATCATTATATATTGTATATATATAGAGTATATTATATTAATATACTATATAGTATATATATATTATATATGTTATAAAGTCTCCTTCTATACTGAAGGCCGTTCTGCTTTAATATGAAGAGCAATCCGTTCGCTGGGTAAATATGGATTCAGCAGGTTTTGGCAGACGCAGCACAAAGCCCCACATTGTGCATTGTTCCAAAATGCAATTAACAAGAAGGGTTAATGTGATTTGAGACAATAATAGTGAAATACGTTGGGCTGGGAGGGCCGTCGCCGGGCCGTCCCTGATGCCCCTTCGGTAATGATCTTCTCCTGTTTGCCTTTGACCTGGTTATTTGGGCTCGGCGATGTCGGTGACACAATGCGGGGTCCTTCCCAATTAGTTCTTTAAACAGTCCCTGGCATTAGGGCAAAATGCCAGGGAGCTCATTACACGAAATAACCACTTTAGCTCAAAGCTGCCGAGACGAGATAAAGACTCGCGTGACGTCCCTGTGACTTTGCTATTCCCAAATTTTCCCAAATCCTGCATTGAACTTAATAAGTTTTTAGGTTTGCAATTTTTTATTTTTTTTTAGCGTCACCCTTTTACATTTACGGTCAGTTTAGCAGACGTGCAAATATTAAGCGAGGGCTCTTTGAAACCATGTATCGATCTATACATTATGCATAGATGGACGATTGTCTATCAGCGGTTACATCTGTATGTACGTAGGATTTGGAGGCACACAATGAACGGACATTAAAAGAAAATCCTTATTAATCTATACATTTACTAGCCGTTTGGCGCCGAATGAGCGCAAGGTATAGATCAAATGTATATTCTATTTAGTATAGGCAAAGGGGGAGCTACTTTACAGCTAGGGGAAGCCAGCACAGCGAGAAGCGAGGAAACGGCTTGGGCTAGAAAGCAGAGCGTCTGGCATGATGTCCCGGTCTCCATAACATGGAGGCCGTTAAATGTCTTTGCAGCTAAATATCTCGGGGTAAATGAACCGCGGCGTTGTTCTTGTGACGAGGTACGTTTAAGTTTTGGTCGGCGTCCAGTGGGATGCATTCCTCAAGTCTTACTCACTTTCCCTGATCAGCAGGTCTTGGAGAACGAGCCGCGTTTTTCGAAGAAAAAAAAAAAACCTCGCTCCATTATCCAACCCGGCAACTTTATCCGGGGGTAAAAATGATGCTAATTAATCTGTCACCAAATACGAAGCGATAGGGCGAAGCGCAGACAGATGCCCCGCTCCGTGCCCTGCTGACACATTCAATGTTTGCATTTCCTAATTCATTCGCAAAAAAAAAAAACCCGTCCAAATGGAAATCTGACTTATATTAAGCAACGTACACAAAGAGAGATGTGTTAATTCCCAGAAACAAAGGAAACGTGTAGTCCGTGCCAAACCCGCTTTAATATTTGGAACGTTATCTGAAGGTCAAATAAGGTTATGAACCAGGAGCGCGCGGGGCGGAGATTTCCGATTACAGCATATATTTTATTGATTTTATATCGATTTTATATTCTACAGATTCTCATATAATATATGGAGCTGATCACATAAAAAAGTCTATCCGTAGTGAAGCCTTAAACGGAATCTAAAATGTTATATTTCTGCCAATTTATCGCATGCATAAAAAATCCCCCAAAATGTCACTAAGTCTCTTAAAATTTCCTCCTCTTTGTAAATCCTTAAAGGCACATTTCTCACCCCGATAATCAGCTGTTAATTCCCCCGTATCCATGTAGGATATCACCTGGTCGAGTATCATAATTCTATCAAACTTAGCCAAAAGTCGGGTAAACTTTCGCGGTCGCGCAGGTCGTCCTTCAAATACTGAGCAGGAGATCTCCAAGACGAGGAGGATTCCCAGACCGGTGACATCGCATCCCAAATGTCGGGCACCTGCCGTGTTATGGGGGTTGGCAGACTTGGCAGAAGTTAGGGTTACTACCTATCCCTGCGGGTAATAATGGTGGTGCTAATCCTCTATGACTCGATCTGCGTTTGGAATTGGTGGCAGAGGTCGGATAGTAAGGAGTTGGCTGAAGTCCGGAGCACTTATGGTTATTGCTGTTTTACCCTGAATAGATAGATAGATAGATAGATAGATAGATAGATAGATAGATAGATAGATAGATGGATAGATAGAGATAGATATAGATAGATAGATAGATAGATAGATAGATAGATAGATGATAGATAGATAGATAGATACATAGATTTAGATAAGATAGAATTTATAGATAGATAGATAGATTTATAGATAGATTTAGATAGATAGATAGATAGATAGATAGATAGATAGATAGATAGATAGATAGATAATCGATAGATAGATAGATAGATAGATAGATAGACGGATAGATAGATAGATAGATAGATAGATGATAGAATAGATAGAATAGATAGATAGATAGATAGATAGAGAGAGATACGATAGATAGATAGATAGATAGATGGATAGATAGGATAGGAGAGATAGATAGATAGATGATAGATAGATAGACGGATGAAGATTAGATAGATAGATGGCATAGATAGATAGATAGATATGATAGATATACGGATAGATAGATAGATAGATAGATAGACGGATAGATAGATAGATAGAAGGATAGATAGATAGACGGATAGATAGATAGATAGATAGATAGATGGATAGATAGATAGATAGATAGATGATAGATAGACGGATAGATACATAGATAGATAGATAGATGATAGATAGATAGATAGACGGATAGATAGATAGATAGATAGATGGATAGATAGATAGATAGATAGATGATAGATAGACGGATAGATAGATAGATAGATAGATAGATAGATGGATAGATAGATAGAATTTTTAAATGTTCCTTTAAGTTAAAGGGGATCGGATAATCACATTGTCAGGAATGGAAAAGTATATACATTGTAGCAGGATTGTAGCAGGATTAGGGATTGAGGAAACCTCAGGAAGATGGAGTGAGAATTAAAATGTGCGTCCGTTGTGTGAGGATTGCGTTCGTTTAACCCATTTGCAGGTAATTCCAATCTATTGTTCACCTTAATACCGAGAAACAAAACTCTTACAATAGAAGCAGATCCTACTAATCCAGTCAGGGAAAATCTGCTTTAGTTTTTCACTATTAACTGGCAACTGTAAAAATAAGGGCTAATTTGGCCCCAGTGGAGGCAGAATGACAAAGACCCTTACCCCGGAGAATGGGCCGTAACGCCATCATCTCCGGTGGCCAAATGTCAATTAGGGAGGGACTTTCATCAACATATAAATGGCTCCAATTTTAATCTTATTGTTTTTCTCGGTTAGGTCCCATGCGTCTCAACAAAAAGCTTAGTGTCTCTCGGCGGTTTAACTAACAAAATATATTTTACTCCATTTAGAAGCAAATTACGGTATCAGCGAGATGGCAACAGGTTAAATAGATCGCCACCTGAAACCGTAAACTGTGCCATTAAATATAAAAAACAATATATATATAAAACAATAAATAATAAAAATTCTCAGTGCTGGGAAGTATTAATAATAGTAAAGCAAAAAAAGTGACAAACTTTGTAACTAAATGATTGCTTGACTTATTTAGAATGTTTTAAAGAAAAAAATACAATTACACTCAGAATTTGTTTTATATTTACCCAGAAAATGATTGCGGCCTAAAAATAAAAAATAAAAATAATAATTAAAACACAATTAAAGATAAAATTAAAAATAACTATTATATATATATGATAATAAATAAAAACAATTATGAACAAATATAAAAATAACAAATATACTAACAAAGGTTTTGTACCATAAATGAATTGATTGATTAGATACACAGATAGGTGATAGGTCCCAAGCACCCAAAATAATTTAGTGAGCTCAATAAATGCCCAAGGGAAGGTTTTTTTTTACAGTAATTTGGCAGGACCCTTAATTAAACTTCATGTCTCAGGTTTAGAAGTCCTCTGGAATTATCTGGAGTCTTATAACGAAGGATAAATCCCACTTGATCTGGACGGATTATTCTGAGCAGTTTGGAATTACCTACAATCCACATTTCTGCCCAAAATGATTTATTTCTGAAATGGGTTCCCGATTCGGATCCAGATCGGTTCCAGAGCAGCGTTGGAGATACTGCGGCCCGGGGGTGCGGAATTACGTCATTATTATAAATTCACCAAAACCGGTCAGTTACAACGGTCTAATTAGCCTCATTTCTATGGCGGGACGGGATAGCGATCTCCTTGTATATTCAAGACTTCTGTCTGAGACAACGTTACAAAAACGTGACAAAAACAACAACAATTATTACAGGAAGAATTTCAGTAAACACTTAATCTTTGGAGTCGCGTCGGGAGAGGTAGGGTTTTTTTGTAATGTTTTTGTCTTTCTGTTCCAAAATACACATTTTTTAGCATCCGAGAAATAGATACAAATTAATCACATAATTACTGAAGAAAGGCAGACCGAGGCCACGTGTTTCCCATAGTAACGGATCATATTCTCGGCCCCCAAACCTTCTAGATTTAAACAGAGAAATCTGAGGTCCTGAAGAAAAACGGTCAGCGAGGATTTTTTTGATGAACGAAAACATTTTATTTAAGACGTAGTTCCAATGACGAAACAAAAGCATGATTGGGGTTCAGGTGGATGGATGGATTTTATGCTCCGCGTGGAGGTTTAGTTCTATTATTCGGTTCGTGCCACGAGATAAGAGCATTTATTACATTTTGCACCAGACTCCATTTTTTTACGCGTGTCCCCCAATGTATCTCCGTTTTAACTCTTAGAGGGACCCGGGAATCCGATCTCCACAGCTGGGTCTCTTCTGCCATTTGTGTCCCCTGCGTGGTGACGTTTATATCGTGGAAAACTCGTCTCTAAACTCTAAATGTTTCAAAAAGTCATGCAAAACTTCCATACCTCCCTACGGCTGAAATGGGTATTCGTGTAACTGAGTGGGGCATTTAGAAGAATAATGGGGTTTATTTACCCCGTTTAATTTATAAAGCCGTTTCCTGCTGTTTCTATACACATTATCGGGGCTTTTAGGGCTGTAGAACCCTGCGATCCCCTCATACCCAGCAAACATTCTGACCTCCTAGAAAAGAGGGGCATCAGGGGAGGAAAGAGGGCATCAGGGGAGAAGAGAGGGGCATCAGGGGAGAAGAGAGGGGCATCAGGGGAGAAGAGAGGGGAATGAGGGGAGAAGAGGGGAACACAGGGGGTGGAAAGAAGGGCATTAGTGGAGAAGAGAGGGTTTTGGGACAAGGACTGAACAAACTAAACAGAGATACTTGGGCGGTATGGAATTCTGTATTCTTCATTCATTCTCTTGTACTGACACTTGAAACATTATAGCGAGTATAGAATTACCCGGGGCAGATTGGCCGTATATATATTATATTATATATATTATATTATATATATTATATACGGAGGCTGCGCTCGTTCTGTCCCCCCCGGCTGGGGCTAATTTGCCGGAGAGGAGTCTCACATCCTTCGGCCTCAGGCCTTACAAAGCATGTTGGATAATTTGCAGCGTTTGGTAAAAGACCTCCCCTGTCGTGACTAATTAACTCTAAACACAAGACAAAAACGGCATTATTTGGGGCTACAACAACACGCCCGGGGCAATAACAGAGCCTTTAAGTGTCGGTTTCTCTGCCGCGGAACCAGCGAGCAGACGCAACGAGCAGAAAAGGATCTTTACGTTAACCAATCAGACATCGAAAAACGATCTGTATGATAAATTCTCTTTAAACATTTCTAATGCATTTTAAACCGTCGTGCCACGTGGTTTATAATGTAAAAGAGACGTGAAGATACAAACCTCCCTGGCTCTTATGCCCAGAGTCCTGCGCCAGTTATAGAATAAGTACAAAAAATGGGGAAAAATGTTTTTTTTGTCAAAAAAGACGACCAATCAGAGAGAGCAGGTAGCAGGTGCATTATGGGTAAACAGTTGCACAAGAGACAAAAAAAACTAAAGAAAAAAAGAGACAACTCGGAGTGTTATCAGTAATATTATCTGATTTCATTGAAATCAGAAGATGATTTTTGTGATGTTTAGTCGACCAAGCCCCAAACAGTGAGCTACAAAGTCATCTGAGCTTTCAAGACCTCAGAGGTCCCCTCTTCAGCTACATTTTAGTCTTTGCACGGAGAGGAGGCAATCACGAAGCTTTCGTAACACTTATTTCTTATTTAAGACTCACATGAATTGCCCCGGGGCTGTTGTGAGCCGTGCGTTGTGTATTAGGACTTTACCTAGTAGAGAGCTAGCTCTTGAGCCCATTCAGTAGGTGCAGGGTTTAATCACAAACCTTTTGTTTATATATTTACAATTACAACCCAACATTAGCAAGTAATGACAATGGCTCTTTGTCTTGGCGCACACAGCTAATGTCTTTTTCAAGCTTAGAGGCTCAGACCGGGAGATTAACCTGCGAGGTGCGGCCCCCGTAATCCCTCCGTAATCCAGGTAGACAAAGTGGCCGCCTTAATCCAATCCGCATCCCCCAAACACCAGGAATATCATTCGCCGGCGAGGATGAACCCGGAAATCTGACCACCGAAGCGGGGGGGTCGTTATGGATAAGGAGGTGCTCAATATGGAAAAACGCCATTCGTTTCCATGGCAACTGCTCCACAAGTAGACGTTTGCCCCAGGGATACTCTTTATTAACCCCCTAGAGTTATGGATTTTATGTACTTGTTTGTTCCGGCAGCCAAATTGATACATTTTTTACTTGTCAGATCAGAAATTGGCAAATTCACAAAATTCCCCCAAAACTAGAAGATTAACGAATAATAAAAACATTATTCGGGTGAAAATTGTAAAATGCGGAAGGGAAGACGATCACAGAGAATGACGGAGTCCGCAGGGGCCGTGGCTAGGAGTAAACCTTCTGCTTTGCCGAGTATCCCAGGGGGCTTCTACGCCCTGATGGATCCCATGAAGGTTCTCGCGGGGTCCCCTCTATGACCAATAATGTAACATCTCACATAGAATACTCAGGTCTCACTCTTTTAAGGGTTAACATGACCTCTAAGCACGTGGCTATTATTACTGGCACATGAAGCTAGTGCCCGGTGGGCCAGTAGGGGGGACAGAACGAGCGCAGCCTCCGTATATAATATATATAATATAATGCCACTTCAGTGAGCAGCTGCCAGCTGGACATGCGCGGTGTAAGAATGTGCAGCAGGGCATAGATGGTTTGGCGGCTGCTGGCCTTAAAGTGCCAGGGCCACTTAGTCACCCAAGTCTGGCCTTCTACAAGCCGATACCCAGTTGGACAACCAACCCCAACAGACGGTTGCCTGGTCCACGCTCTTCATATAGACAGAAAATGAACATTTTTCCCACGGAGGGAGAGAAACGCTAAACGGTGATTTCACGGCATTTCAAAAAATAATAATAATAAAACCTTTCCTGAATATGAAGACATTGTTTGTAACGTGTAGGGGGGGGGTGATTTATTGGATACAGATGTAAGAAAAAAACGACTCATTTGGTGAAGTTGGTAACAAAGAAAAATATGTGGAGTCATGTAAGCCTCAGAGGTCTCATATTCAGATTAAAACATGAAAACTCCCAAATGGTTATGGACTCTATGTCTTTTTTCAACAACAGGTATCAATTTCTACTAAATTTAGAAATTTTTCTTAAAGTCAAAAATATTAATAATTATTTTTAAAATTAAATTCAATGTAAAAATATCATTATTATTATTGTTTTGTAATATTATTATAATGTTATTATTATTATTATTGTCGTTGTTATTATTGTTGTTGTTATTATTATTGTTATTGTTGTTATTATTATCATAACATCTCACAACAGATGGGAAAACAAGACACCATCACACGGCCGGGCAGGGAAATAGCCCCCTCTGCTGGTGAATTAAAGGGGAGGAATAAGGGGTTTTTTTTCCTATCAATACATTTGCAGGGTTAGTTGATGGAGGGCATATGCGGGAGTTACTTTGCTTGTCAGTCTGTATGAAAATGAAGATTTTTGGGGAGGGGGAATTCTTGTTTCTTGCTTCATCTTAAATAATATTCCATTCCATAAATTGTGTTTATTTTTAGTGAAAACATCTCTCCGGCTTGGGTAACCTGCATAATGGAAAATCCTTCTTATGGTCATATTTTCTGTGATCCCCGAGGTCACAAAGTCATTAAAATAAAATCAGAATCAAAAAAATATTCTAAAAAGGTGCAGAAACTGAAAAAAAGCTGTTGTCGCAATGCACAGAGTGACCTGTAGGTGGCGCTCACACCCCAGATCCAGTGTTAGAAACGTATTATTGCAGAGGGAAGGGTTCCATACTGTGTGTCTGGGGCTGCCCCAGTTCTCTCCCAGTACTCTCCCAGTACTCTCTCAGTACTCTCCCAGTACCCCCAGTACTCTCCCAGTACTCTCCCAGTTCTCTCCCAGTACTCTCCCAGTACCCTCCCAGTACTCTCCCAGTACGCTCTCAGTACTCTCCCAGTACCCCCCAGTACTCTCCCAGTACTCTCCCAGTACTCTCCCAGTCCAGTACTCTCCCAGTACTCTCTCAGTACTCTCCCAGTCCCCCCAGTACTCTCCCAGTACTCTCCCAGTACTCTCCCAGTACTCTCTCCCAGTACTCTCCCAGTACTCCCCCAGTACTCTCCCAGTACCCCCAGTACTCTCCCAGTTACTAAGTGGTTTTCTCTGGGATTTGGATCGGCGGCAGGCAGGTGCGGGAGGCCCAGTGGGCTCTTTATCCAAACGGCTGCCATCAGGATCTGTTTGGCTTGAAACGCGAGCTTCCGGCTCTCTGCCCCAATCTCCCAATCCTCGGCACCCTGTGTGGTCTCCGGAGTTTATCCTCTCCCGGCTGAGTGCATTAGATTATAATACCCTCCAACAGCCCCTGTTTAGTTTGGCCAGTCCCTGTGCTGCAAATCCCTCTGACCCGTTCTCCTCCTTCTAATGCCCCTCTTTCCTCCCTCTCTGATGTCCTCTCCCCTGATGCCCCCCTTTTCTCCCCTGATGCCCCTCTTTTCTCCCCTGATGCCCCTCTTTTCTAGGAGGTCGGAGTGTTTGCTGGGTATGAGGGGATCGCAGGGTTCTACGGCCCTAAAAGCCCCGATAATGTGTATAGAAACAGCAGGGAACGGCTTTATAAATTAAACGGGGTAAATAAACCCCATTATTCTTCTAACGCCCCGCTCAGTTATGTGGAGAGGAGAGAGAGAGATGGGGAGAAAAGAGAGAGATGGGGAGAAAAGAGAGAGAGAGAAAGAGGATGAGAGAGATTTAAATACATAAAGGGATTTAACAAAGGACTGGAGGGAAGTTTACTGAGAGGGTGGTGGATAAGTGGATCAGCCTCCCTGCAGAGGTGGTAGAGGGTAATACAGTGAGGAGATTAAACATGCATGGGATAGACATCCGGCTCCTGAATCTAAGACGAGACCAATGACTGATTAAGGTTTACAGGAGAAGCGCGTGACGAGACAGGCAGTGATGAGAGCGCTCCGTGACGCAGCGTGTATTTAATGAGTGAATTGAGCCGTGGGGATTTTCAGTTCCGTTGGATTTTTAGGTAAATACCCGATTCTGGTAATCCTGGCCGCGCATGTATTACTGCAGTTATCGGACAGTTATTAAAAATTGCGATTAGGAATTAAAATTAAAGATAAAATGCAAAAACTCATGTAAATTAAAAAAATGTGTTAAAAATAAATGAATCTGATCTCCGGGCTGCTTCTGCCTGGAGGCGGATCTCGGCTTCTGTTTGCACAAACTTCCAGGACACTCAATAAATGTTAAATTTGTCAAGTGAGGGCACTTAAGAGTTTGGGAGGAGGGGGTAATGTGTCCTGCTAGGAAATTATATCCATGAATACAGGGCAGGAAGGAGGGGCAAGGAGGAGGGGTAGGTGCACTCAGGGCAAGGGCAAGGGCAGGTAGGAGGGGTAGGTGTACTCAGTGAGGTCTAGGGGAGGAGGGCAGGAGCGAGGGCAGGGGCAGTCAGGGGCAGGGATAGGAGAGGCAGGGGCACTCAGTAAAGGAGGAGGGGTTAGGTGTCACTCAGTTAAGGCGGGGAGGCAGGGGCAGTAGGAGGGGTAGCGTAGGAGGGGTAGGTGCACTCAGGAGCAGGGCAGGTAGGAGTGCACTCAGGGGGCAGTTGGAGGGGCACCTCAGGGGCAAGGGGCAGGTAAGGAGGTTGCACTCAGGGGCAGGAGGAGCGTGCCACTCAGGGGCAGGTTGGAGGGGGCACTCTTTTGGGCAGGCGGCAGGTTAGGTGGTTGCACTCAGGGGTTATCTCCTTACAAGTACTTTGACATACGGATAAGGCCTTATGTTTGTTTGTCAATCAGAGTGTAAGGTAGAAGCTTCTCATTCCTCTCAGGAAGTCCTTTGTATAAATACCCCGCATGCCCCCCCCTCTTGCACAGGATGCTTTCCCAAACACCTCATTTTTATGCAGTTTGGCCAAATTCCCTTTTTTCTAGTCAAGAACAAAAAGTCACCCCCCAGCCCACATGAATAATTCTTCATTCCCACCCCACAGCTACAAAAAGAGATGGGGTATTTTTTATTGTTATTTGTACTTGGGCAAGGAGCTTGCACTTTATTACCTGCGAGGTGAAAGGGTATCTGTCCAGCCATATGCCTCCCGCCCTCTCTGTCAGGCTGGGGCAGTAGTATTGCCCCCTGTGGTAAGGGTTGATACATGGCTCTGGTAGTAGTATTGCCCCTGGGCTCCCTGTCGGGAGGGGTAATACCTGGCTGGGGCAGTAGTATTGCCCCTGGCTGGGCTCCCTGTCGGGAGGGGTAATACCTGGCTGGGGTAGTAGTATTGCCCCTGGGCTCCCTGTGAGGAGGGGTAATACCTGGCTGGGGCAGTAGCATTGCCCCTGGGCTCCCTGTGGGGAGGGGTAATACCTGGCTGGGGCAGTAGTATTGCCCCTGGCTGGGCTCCCTGTCGGGAGGGGTAATACCTGGCTGGGGGAGTAGTATTGCCCCTGGGCTCCCTGTGAGGAGGTAATGACGGCTATTTTGGGGCAGAGTATGCCCATGGGCTCCCTGTCGGGAGGGGTAATTACCTGTGCTGGGTAGTAGTATTGCCCGGCTCCCTGTGAGGAGGTAATACCGGCATGGGCCCGCTAGTAGCATTGTCCCCACGATGGGGTGGGGGCCAGCAGCCCGTCACCCTCAGCCTGGCTGCACGCGGGGTGGGCGGGCTGTGGGCGGTCCCCGGCCGGTGTTGTCCCCGGTCCCAGCCTCAGCCCCTCAGACTGTTGAAGCTGCGGTGTGGGGGGCTCCGGGATCACAGCGCATGCGCAGCCTGCCGCTCCGACCAGTGCACACCATGGGCCCCTGGCTACTGCTCGCCAGCCCTGTCCTTGCCCTCTGGGTGCTGATTTGCCCCGGCCCGGGGGCTGCTGGGGGGCTCCGGAGGGGTTCTGCGGACTCGTGTGGATCGAAGGTGAGTGTTACCCCCGCCTGGGGCTGCCGAGCTGCCCGGAGTGTGTCTTTGTGTTACTTTGTATCTCTGTATGTTACGGTGCTGTGCGGGATGCTACAGAGTATCACGGTGTGTTATTGTACAGCATTGTGTGTTATAATGTATAGTGTTTTAAAGTGTATGGCTGTACAGTGTGTTATAGTGTGTAGTGTATTGCTGTGTAGTGTGTTATAGTGTTTAGTGTATGGCTGTGTAGTGTGTTATAGTGTATAGTGTGTTATCGTGTGTATTGTATGGCAGTATAATGTGTTATAACATATAGTGTGTTATCGTGTGTATTGTATGGCAGTATAATGTGTTATAACATATAGTGTGTTATCGTGTGTATCGTATGGCAGTATAGTGTGTAGTGTGTTATCGTGTGTAGTGTATGGCATTGTATAGTGTTATAATGTTTTGTGTTGCAGTGTATCATGGTGTATTGTGATACATTACATTGTGTTAAGGCATGTGATGTCACATTATATTTTTTTGCTGCATTATATTATGATGTCACGTTATTTTATGATGTTATTTAGTTATATTCTGTTCTGTATATATAAATGTATGGATTGTGTGTCTGTATTGTGGAATTAATGACCTGGAGCTCTGTGTGTTGAGTACATGGATGTGTCACGCGTGGTTAGTGTCATAACATTGCACAATGTGTCTGCCACAGCTGCTGGGCGTACAGTGTATGTATAGACTTCCACACACGTGACGGAGACATGTACATACAGCATACATGACCGGATCACAGTGTTTCCCGCACACTGGTCTGTTTTTGATATGTGGGGTACAGTTTTTTGGGGTGGGCAGGTTTCTTTAACCCTTTGCCTCCTGGCCTGTGGCTGTTACCTGGCTGAGAAGGTGATTAGCATTTCCTTTCTTGGAGGGGTTGTTAGCCTCGGTGTTTGGGGGAGGGGGAGTCTGTATCCTGGGGGGGTGAAGAAGTCACTTGCAGGCCCTTTCATCACCCAGCCCCCCCCCCTGTCAGCCAGATAATAGGGGCTTGTAATGAGAGGACGGGGCAGATCACTCATGTGTGTGTATGGGGGGGGTATAAAGAGTATTTCCTCCCCAGCAGTCTTATTAGAGCAAGCGCTCCCTCATTTATTCTGCCGCCTATTAACTCAGTAGCTGCTGCACGGCCATCGAGGTGTACCTTGTGCTGTACACAAGGGGTTAATCCAGGGGTTAGGTCTTCCAGCTGTGTGCTGGGAGTGATGGGAGTAGGCACTCAGCATTCTGAGGATTGTGTTACCTGATCCCTGAGTGCATCAGTAAATAAATACCAAATCATGGGGGCCGGGGCCTTTTTTTCATCACATTTAGGACCCTCTTATTTTTTTTCTGCTTTTCCTGTTTTTAGTGGGGTTTTTTTCTGCCCAAACCTGTAATTTTGCCGCTCGCCGGTGAAGAGGATTTCCTCAAATCCGAAACATTAAACACACGGCCGCTCCCTTTGAAGTTAAGAAGGCATCTTACGTTCCTTCCACCCCTCCCGCCTCCTGTACAGGGGGGCAATAAGCTTTTCACGTCCCCCCCTCGTTCCAGAAATAACCCCCTTCTGCCCCAAGCACCTAAGACTTTGCCACTGGGGCAATCTCTCTGCATCTTGGGGTATTCGAGGAAGGTGTTGGGGGAGGGGGTGACTTGCTTGGTCTGTTTTTTGTATACAGGGCCGGAATGGGCCGGCTATGGCTTCCGATGACTAATAGCCCCCTGTAATATATTGTTTACCCCCAGGGCTGGCCTGTCTTTGAAGTCGGACCTTAAGGAAACAAGCCACTGTTTGCCATATTAAAATCCCTCGGCATTTCCTTCCCCAAACCACAAGCCACCTCCCCCCCCCCATCTAACCGCAGGACACCGCGCTGATTACAATGCAGCAGCCTTTACTCTTAGGATTGTTTCCATAACCACCTGTTTGCATGCAGCAGCCCCACGGTCTTTGTTTTTATTATAAAACAAAAGAAAAAAGTACAAAACTTTAACCGTAAACACGCGGGATACATTCTGCGGCACGTTATACCTGCTACGTTTATATGTTGCGTGTTTTGTCTCAGGAGCTTGCAATCTACACGCTTGCAGGAGGTCGGTGGGAGGAATCTTGTGTTTGGGGGATTTAGGAAAGGATCTGGATAGAGGAGCAGCTGCACTCGGTTAGGGATCCGGAGCCGGCTCCGCCGCGCATGGTTTGTGTCAGCGTCCACTCTTACTATTTTTTTTTTTGGGTCGAGAAACTTGACATCTGGTTTAAAACTTTAATTTTCTTCAACTACCAGCAAAAAAAA
>VKOC01017570.1:0-17039 GCA_009364415.1 Spea multiplicata | reverse complement strand
TGTAAGGCACCTACCTTAATCGGTTCCCGGCCGTCCTCTTCTCCTCCCCGGCAGAAACGCCGGCACCGCACGTTGGAATTTGAAGCAGCCGCTCGCGCACGCGGCCGCTTCATGAATATTTATGAAGCTGACCGCCGGCTGGATTCCGCTGCGTCGCTATGGCGACGCAGGACGCGATCACGTCCCGGACGTCGGGGAACGCCCCCCCGGGCTATTTAAACCTCGAGCACAGTATCCACAGTGCTCAGTTATACTGGTCCTGTCCGTATTATCCTGAGCTCCTCCGTGTATATACCATTATATTTGCTTGTTCCTGTTCTCCCGGTATCGACCCTGGTCTGCTAAACGGCTTCCTGTGTTTCTCTGGTTTCCTGACTCTGGCTCTTCCTGCAACTACGTGTACTTCTGGCATCCTGACCCTGGCTATCCATACCGACTACGTGTACCTCTGGCATCCTGACCCCGGCTATCCATACCGACTACGTGTACCTCTGGCATCCCGACCCTGGTCTGCTAAACGGCTTCCCTCTGACCACTCGTGCTTACAGCTACACTACCAAGTGCCCTGTAACCCTCACCAGGCCCCTTGCGTGTGTTCTGTTTCTGAGCAAGTGTGTTCCAGTCCTGCACATCGGATTCCTTCTGGTAAGACGAACCTCACAGAGATATTCATTCATACATTGATACTCATTAATTCCCTCATTCAGATTCTCATTAATTCCCTCACTCAGAAACATTCATTCACTCACTCACACTTCACAGATACTCATTAGTTCACTCTTTTATTCAATCGCACATACTCCATACAGCCTCCCTCACCCCCTTACCTGAACTGATGATGTACGCACCGCTCGCAGACTTCCGCGGACCTGCACAGGGGAACAGACGCGCAGCAGGGTCATGTGACATACGTCACATGACTCCGTTAGATTCCTGCGTCCCCCTGGCGGTAGAAGAGACGCTGCTTGTGCACGTCTGCCAGGTACGTAGCGGGCCCGCTGCTAGAGTGGCAGGCCCGGTCGCAGTTGCTGCGGGCTTAAGGGGCAGGTGCCCCTTTTGCCCTACGTTAAGGACGGCCGCATGGCCCAGTCAGTCCAGTCCTGACTGGGCCTATTTTAAGGTAGGGGCCTGGAGCTGCCCGGTGTGCCCGATGGCCAGTCCGGGCCTCACTAGGCCCAACTGAGAGAGCACTATTAAGTAAATACATTACTGAAAACAAAGTTATTTAAAACAGAGAAACTACTTTCACAGTAGGTAATAAACATTGCGAATAAACTTGTAGCTCTCCTAAAAATATTTAGAGCTAACAATGTAAGAGGGAGGCTGTGTATGTATGTAAGTGTACAATTTTAGATTGTGTACATTTTTGTTTACGTTTATGGTGTTAGAGTGTGCATATTTTGTGAATGCATATACAATATGTTTATGTAGATGGCGTTGGAGTGGCTGTGTGTGTATATGTATGTGTAATTGTATGCTTATGTTGTAAGACTATGTGTATAAATGCATCTGTAAAAGTGTTAGTGGGTATGTGCATATGTAACAATGTTTATACAGCTGCTCCTGCAGCTTTATTGGCAGCCATGGCCATGCATATAATTAGATGGCTGGCCTCAAGAACGGCCCCAGGGGAAGCAGCCCGGTAAGCCAGTCTAGCCCTGAAGATGATGAACACAAAGTTAAAAGTTAGGTAAAAACAGGAGGATAGAGGGACATCAATAGGGCCGCGTGAGACATAAGATTAAGAAAAAAAAGGTTGCAGGTAGAGAATTGACTTGTTCATTCGGATTCGTCCGAATTGCAAATTTACAGAATTTTGGTAAATTTGGTGATTTGTACAAAGCCAGACCCGCCCCCATGGACAAAAACGAACCAAAAAGCTCAGAACTAATTCATGGGTCATCCAACATTCAACACTCTTGAGTCCACATTCACACTCTCACTCACTCTCTCTCACGTTCTCTAAATGTTTCCCTACCTTTGCTGCCAACCACTTCTGCATCTTCTACATTATCTCCTCTCTCTTCAATCATTAATATTCTTTCTTCGTCCACATCTCTGTGCAAATAACCAGCCAGCTTTCGCCAAAATGGGGGCGCTGCAGTGATGTCCTCCCCAATCCTCCAATTGGGAAAGAGGCCATCAGTTCAAGTGCCGCTATGTTGCTCTCAGTTCACATGAGGGCAAGTTGACGGGGCTTGCGGTGACGTCCTCTCCTCTGATTTAGTGGTTTAGTGATATCCAGATTATACATATGATAGGGGGTACACATTAATAATATAATGTGCTGTAACAGATAATATTTAATCAGCCATCATGCCTCAACAAATCTTGTTTCATGGCATAAACCTAATCGCTGACATGATCTAATTGAAATGCATATTCCTATTGGAAAGCATAGCTTTGCTTAATTGTGAAAACTGATTAACTGTCCCTTGTATTTCCCATCGAGCAATGGAATTATGACTTTGTATATCTTTAGCCCCAAGCCAAATTGATGCTATTGTGGCTCTGAATATACACAGTAGTACTGTGAACATTGGTTAGCTTTTAAGCTTGGTTAGAAGGATTTAGGAATCTATGTCATTATATTGGTTCATGGCAGTTACAATGATTTATATATTTAAGCCAAAGGCATTCAGCTGTTAGCGTATGAAAAACAAGTTTACTTCTGTCATAATTCTACTTGTTTTTTTTCTTTCCTTCAAACACTAAATGACAGCTGTAATGCTGCAGTTCCATTGTACCAGGTAACTACGTACAAATGAAACAAGAGGTGTCCTCAATGTTATATAGAGTTTATATAGAGTTGTAGCAGTAATTCCACTCTGGCATATAGGGGGTTAAAAGGCATATCATGGGGCAGAGTGGCATATAGGGAGTTAAAAGGCATTTCTGGAGGCATATATACATATATGTTTGCTAACAGCAATCACACTCCTGTCATGCCCAGGCAGCCAGTACATGATGGAACCTGGGCATGATAGGAGTGTGATTGCAGCCTCCCTATGCCATGCTGCCACCTCCCCCTTACACATCCATGCTATCACACACACACACTCATTCACAAACATTTAAATACTCATTCATTCCCTTAATCACGCATACTTGCTCATAAACACTCCCCGCCCTGAACTGCAGAGGCTCGGCTTCTTCTTGTCCTGCCCCCAGAGAAAGAAGGAGGGGAGCAGAAGCATGTGACGTGCATTCACGTGACTCTGCTGGGTTCCTGTTCTCCTGGCCGGTAACAGAGATGCTGCTCGCACACTGTGCGACCAAAGCACCGGTAAGCAGCCTGGCTCTATTTGAGGCAAATACGGTAGTTAACAGTCCAAGAATGTTCTCTTCCTATCTTCTTTGTAGACAGCTTCTGCGTCCCTGTCTGCTTTCCCGCAGCTCTGTTTCTCCTCTTCTTCTTCGGTCTTCTTTCTTCGTCCGCTTCTCCCCAGTATCATCTCCATTGATCGGGCCTCCTGGAGCTCTTCCTCAAAAAGGCAGAGCCTCCGCACACAGAAGAAGAGGCAAGACAGGAAGCAGAGCTGTGGGAAAGGAGGCAGGGACATGGAAGCAATCAGTGGAGGAGGTAGGGAGACATAGAAAGTAAAAGAGAGAGTGGGTGGAGTTTTGGGGTAGTGGCTGTGATAAATCAAGTAACTATGTTATTGTGATTTTTAGTGCTGTAAAACATTCTCATACGCTCATCCCCAGCAAATGATTTTTCATATAAAAGAGAGGCATCAGGGAAGAAAAGAATTGGCATTTGGATTCCAAAGATGGGCAAGCCCACCTAAAGGGGAAAGTAAATGTTGTATTTCTCACATTGCCACTGGCCCCACTGACTTAATTGGCTTTCTCTTAAATTATGCCAATAATAACACAACATGTTTTTAGCAATAATCTCTATATAATCTTTAGACAAGTAAATTGCATAAACTGTTGTTTAGGCTGTTGTTATTGTAATTAATTTTTGTCTCATTAGCAGCTTGGTCCAAACTGCCTGTCAGGAATGGATTCTGAGAACCCAGGGTAAGTAATATATACTAGTGTTAAATGGGTTTGGTTGTCTTTCATAGCAGTTCCTAGAAGATTACCATCCCAAGTTTGAAAACATCACATGATCGAACAGTACACAGCATGCACCAGTAGTTTCTATTGAGATGCGAACAAAGCAAACTTTGAAACATTTTGCTTTTGGCTAAACAAGGCCCTTTGGCAGAGAGAGAAAGAGCTGAAGAAATCTGTACCGGGTTCAAGAAAACTCCACTCACTAACCCCATGGAAAAAGAAAACACTGGTAACAAATGTGAGGGCTGCTTGTACGTCACCACAGTAGTTAAGATTATTAATTAAAGTGTCTGTTTTTTTCACTAGAAATGTATTCATCACAAGGTACAAAATGTGTTTGTTCCTACAGTGGATATCATCGGGCAACAAGAAACTAACGTCAGCAGCTCTTCAAAGTGTAGTTAATGCTAATATATATATATATATATATATATATATATATATATATATATATATATATTCAATCTGTCTATACATATTTGTTATTGATCTCTGTTTTCCTTTTGATCAATTTTGAGAAAATGTATTTCACGTGGACTTAAAAGTGGAGAAACCTTCTTATAATATCTATAAAACCTAATGCTGGTGTTTGATAGTTAAGACTGCTCTTGCTAAAATAACTAACAACCTCATTGCAGCCAAAACAAAAGGACACTTTTCACTACTCGGACCTCTCTGAAACCTTTAACACAGTTGAACACCCCCTTCTTCTACAAACCCTTCATGCTCATGGCATCCGTGAAGTAGCTCTTCTTGGCTCAAATCCTACCTCTCTGACCCTACCTTCAGTGGAACTTGCTCGTCTCCCTACCACTATCTTTTGGTGTTCTTGGGCCTCTCCATCCACGCCTCTTCCCTTGGATAATTGATGTCTTTCTTTGGCTCCCGATACCACCTATACACAGATGACACCCTTTTAACAATAACCTCTCTTTAATCTTTAGACAAGTAAAATGCATTAACTGTTTTTTAGGCTGTTGTTCCTGTAATTCATTGTTGTCTCATTGGCAGCTTGGTCCAAAATTCCTGCCAGGAATGGATTCTGAGAATCCAGGGTCAGTAAAACATACTAGTGTTGAATGGGTTTGGTTGTCTTTCATAGCAGTTTTTATTAGATTATAATCCCAATCTCGGCAGAAGGCTCCCGGAGGGGCCTGGGAGCCAGCCTCCTACCTACAGACCTACAGAAGAGTTCTGTTTTTGGGAAGGTAGGCACAGGGATCCATTGGGACTACTCCTTCCCTCTAGTACAGAGTGCTACAATTCCCCAAGGACCAAAACCTGTGGAGCTCGGACGCAGATTTGGGGCACCTGCATTTTGGGAGAGGGTTTATGTGTTGTATTTTACTCTCCATTGGGTCAGGACTTACAGGACAGAGAGCTCCATGGGCAGTATTTGCACTGGGATATGGTAGGTTTCAGACAAATCAGGGAACACCCGTGTTAACCATGCTCTTCACAGACTACAACTGCGACCTGTACTGAGCCATGTGCAAAGGAGGGCTTGATGGAGAACTATGTGTGGTTTATTGTGTCTATTGTATGGAACTTACCCCCTTGTACTGTTTAAATAATGAGGTGAAGTGGTTGCCATAGAAAACGGGTATAGTTAGAAGTGTTATGTTTGTTATGCAGAGGACATAGCAATATAGCCCCACTACCCTAGACCCTGCATACACATAACATTAAAAAATAATAAACCTTTTGTGGACATTTTTGTATAGGGGTCCCTAGATTGCATAAATCCAGCAATTTACTTTTTCCTCCATCATTTTAAATCCTTTGTGGGAAAACTGAGGTGCCACAAGCTTAGGTAGATCCAGACTCCCTGTCTGCTGATAGATGGGCTTAGAGGACTGCATTGGGATACGGGTCCCGCTGGTGTTGCGGGCGGGAGCAGGCAGTCAGACACTGTACCTGCGGGTCCCGGTAATCCTGTGCACTCCCGCAAGGCTGCCTTCGCGCTGCTCCCTCACAGTATCTCTTCTCTTGTTCTGCCCAGGAACCCAGCGGAGTCATGTGATTTTACGTCACTCCCCGTGAATCCGCTGTGTTCCTGGGCGGAACAAGAGAAGAGACGCTGTGAGGGAGTAACACAAAGGCAACCTTGCGGGACTGCGCTGCAAATCTGCAGTTCAGGTAAGGGGGTGGGTGTGATTGACCACATATGTGGTGGGAGCGGGCGGGAGTGGAACACACATTGCAGGAGCGGACGTAACTGGACACAAAATCAGCGGGAGCGGGATTAACAAAAAAACAGTCCCGCGCTCCCTATTTGCTATTCCCCCAAATAATCACCCTGGTTCCATTATTAGCAAGTACTTACTCAGTGCTCCAGTGAGCAATTTTGTAATAGATTACATTTGCCCTAGATGACCTAGCACCTTTCCAGGTCATAACACAAGATAGATAGACATCCTCCCTGGCTGATCAGGTTTATTTTTTAACCTATGGTAACAGGAGGCTGTGGAAATTAATATTTACCGATATAAGCTATAGATAAATGTAAAGGACAGAGAGGCAAATTCAGGGGAGATCCTGAATCCAAAGGAGGGCTGGCACCCTTTGTCTTGGTGTGCAAATACAGAAAGGTGCACTTCCAACACCCTAGATATAAAGAAACACACAATAAATCTATATAAAATCATCTTGCCTTATCTGACTTCGTACCCACTCACAGGATGTGGCAATTCCACTACTAGTGCAGTCTACGCGCATAGCTATCACACCCCTGTTAAAATGCCAGGTTCTTGTGATTTTAAATAATGAGACAAAGATAAACCATGTCAGAAATGTTTCCACCTTTAATGTGACCTATAACGTGAACAATTCAATTTGAAAACAATCAGAAATCTTTGAGGGGAAAACAAAATCAGGTGAGAGGAACTCTGATCTCTGATAGCCGGGGAAGGTCTGCGCGATGGACGAAGACAACCCCCGCTGCTAACTGCACCTCCTTCCCGGCTGCAGCGGAAGTTGCCTACACGAATCGCGTAGACGTCTACACGCTGCCCGGACAACACACCGGGAGTCAGAAGCACCGGTAAATTGCGGGGGGTGGGACAGGAGGATCCAGGTCCCCTGCAGCGTTGGCTTCCATCTTGCCACCCTGATCTTAGTCCTATTTGAGGTCTGATTATAAGACAACCCCGATTATAAGACAACCCCGACGAGGGGTATTTTTCAGAGCATTTGCTCTGCATAATCGAGCAAATACGGTATATATATATATATAAGTATAATATATATATATATATATATACTAGGAGCATGTTAAACAATCTCTGCATAACTAAACTGCCTGCCCTGAAATTTATGCTGGAGAAAGCAGTTTTTATCTGATAATAGTTCTGTGCTGCTTCAGCACTTCTGCAATTCAACAGCCTACAACAATGGAGGAGTGTTTCTCTATCAGGAGATAACACAAAGTATGTAGTAATTTCTGTGTGTGACTCTATCAACCTCTCCCACCTCCTGGTGGGGGATTGCCTGCAGCAGTTTTAGTCGACCAAAGGGATGGTCTAGTGTTTTATACAGCTTTGCCAACAAATATTGCTTGTTAAATAGTTTAATTTGTACTTGAGCGTACTTTGTGCATTTATTAAACATGATGAAAACAAAAATGTATGACTTATTGTTAGGAGAAGCTACAGCTCCAGAACTGCAGCACCACACCTCCTCGGTGCTTTATGTGCATGGGGTGGTCTCATTAATTAAATGTCATGTCATGAATGGCGGTTGACATTTACCTGGAACTTTTGCCAAGTCTGCACTGCCAGGTGAGTATATCACATGGGCGCAGGTATCAGGAGTATGATGGCCAGATGTCTCAACCGCCATTCAGGGACACTTACTTTCTTACTTTGACAAATTTATTGCATCATCTTTGTTGTGCATCCATCTTGGAAACTTTCAGCATCAGACTTTTTTACACAAATAAGTAGGACAGTTGGAAGATCTGCCAACTATGAGCGCAAAGATGGCTTTTGATTCATTAATGCATGTGTGATAAACAATTTAATGCAGCATAAGGGTATTGTGTGTGCAGTAAAAGGCAGCATGACTCTCCCTTCGATAGGCCGAAGAAAACAGGGATAGGGTAAGTGTTGGCTTGTCCAAATTGGGTGGGAGAAAAGTATTAAATGTATATTTTAACATTCGAAACTACACCTTTTTAATTCAGTAAATATTTTTATTACTATTATCACAATTGTGATTACAAAAGTCCAATAAATTACGTGCTGTTGAGGGTTACTTTCTGGGAGCTAGTGGCTTACGATTGCACAAAATTGGGACTGTCCCACAAAAAACAGGTAATTCGACAGGCAAACTAAAAGTAAAATTAGATTCCAAAGACAGGTATTATAAGTCCCCAAACAACTTCTCAACCATATTTGTCCCACAGCGTAACAGTGCCAACCTTGCGTTCAAACAGCCTGTCTCTGCTATCTTTGCCCCCAAGCAGCTCGTCACTTGCCAGTGCCATCTTTGTCTACAGCTTATCATTGCCATTTTTATACCCACACAGCTTATCAGTGCCGCATTTGTCCTGAAAAAGCTTCCCAGTATCATCTTTCTCCCCAAACAGTTTCCTATTGCCAACCCTAGCCTCCAACAGCATCCCATTGCCAACCCTGTCCCAAAAAACAGCGTCCCATTGCCAACCATGTGCCAACCATTGCCTAGTTTGCTATCTTACCTGGCTGAAAAATTATTGAGCAGGTGGGCTTAATGCTTTTTTAGACAGACCTAAACTTTACGCCCTTCGGAAAAATAATTAAGCCCATCAGCTCAATAACGGTTGAGGGCAGACCATCAGGCATTGTCCCAGATTGAGGCAGCCTGGGACCTGAAACATGAGGCCCCATTGCAGGACTGTTTCGGGAAATTCAGGATATTGGAAAACCCTAATCAGGAGATGTGTTCTGCATAATCCCTTGATGCATTTATAAAGGGGACCACATGACAATTTGGCTGGAGTGTCCCTTAAAATTACATTTATTTCTCAAAAGCAAGATAACAATAAATGCAGCTCCTCACTGAGAAACACCATTTGTGTACGAATGTAGGCTCCAGACTTTTAACCAATGTTGCATATGTTTGATGGACTTTTAAGTAATGGTACTTTATGGTTTGTATAGTTACATTTTATAGTTACATTACCAGGAATTATTTCCTTAGTACCATTTAGTAGCATTTAATTTGTTTTCAGCGCTATCATATTCTGCAGCACTGTGCAATCTGTAAACAGGACATAACAAGTAATATATAAAATAACAATTTGAATTACAGAGACAACAGGTAATGAGGGACTGTCTCAGACAAGCATTTTATCTGGAGTTCAGAATGAAAAGGTTTCCTCCTAAGAATGTTTACACTCCCCTAAAGCAAATTAGAAGTGTCATGGAAAGAAATACTCCAGGACAGGCTATTCAGATCTCTTTCTTTTTTTAGGAAGCTAGTCCAAGACATTATTTAGAGGTATTTAGATAGTATTGGCACATTGCCTTGTTAAGTGTATTAACCTTTTTTCAGGCCTAGCAACTGTTACTGAAAGGGATGAGGTCTATGACATGTAATCTGTGGTCACTGAGAAGACTGGTGACATCAGCTTGAGAAACAACTGAATACATGTGAAAAAATATTTGAAAGCATAATCACAAATAACCTGGATTCCTCGTTATTTAGAAAGGGATATTAGTTATGTAATTGCTAGGTAACATTCCTGCTTTTTGCCATTTTCCGACTGTTCTTGCCACTAAGTGCCTGCTTGAAGCAGCCAATTATTAGCAGGAAAGAGTTTCAGTTGAAATAAAAGGGATTGCTTTTTGCACTGCTGCACAGGGGTTTGAATGTAGTGTAATGTTGTGACTCTTGCCTAGCCATGCCACCAAGCCAGCAATGAAACAGACTGGTGGTAAGCAATGTTCCATCTAATTTTTCTTAGGTGGTGTGCGCAGAAAATTTCTCTTGTGCAAAAATTAGATTATGTTATATATATATGTTAGAGGTGGTGTCTGTTAGCATGCGTGTGTATGTGTGTGCTTGCAAGTGTGTAAGTCTGTGCGTATGTGTGTGTATTAGTAGAAGTGTTAGGATGAGTGTGTATGTTTACGTGTGTGATAGAGCGAATGTGTGTTAGCATGAATGCATATGGGTGTGTGTTAAAGAGAGTGTGTTTTAGCGTGAACAAGGGTGTATGCAGGGGCGGGCTAGCTTGAGGGGCTTGGGGCAATTGCTGGTCCAAAATTGTCCACCAAGGGCCGGTCCAACCTGGAATGGGGGGGCTGGAACGCGATGTTATGTGACCATATGGCACAAGAGCAGCCAGAAAGAAACCTGCAAGTGAGTTAAGGGGGTGAGGGAGGGGTTATGTATGTATGTTAGAATGTGAATGTAAGTGTGTGTGAACATGAATGTGTATGTGTAACTATGTGTAAGCATGAATGTGTTGTGAGTATTAGCATAAATGTGTATATGTAAATGTGTGTCAGCATGAATTTGTATATAAAAGCGTTCAAGTAGAGGTAGGACAATGGCATTGTAAGATTGTGAAGCACCTGTAAGTATTTGAAATGCTGATTTAAAGTTTGTGCTTAAAGTATCACAGGAATTAGTGGATCTCTGGAGACACTATTAAGTACTATAAGATTTTAAGCTAAATCGCCCAGTACAATACTCCCCCACACTGCTGAGGCCTGCTTGAGCAGGGAAGGGCTTCATTGTGTAAATAGTATGATTGATACACATTCCACAAGGAAAGGCAGAGATGTTGGCTTCATACAGTTGTCACTGCATGTTATTTATTAATTTACTGACAATATGCTTTGGGGTACTTCACACACAGAATTCAAATCATACATATAAAAGTGTGACGAAATTGTCCCACGATAGCCATTAAACTTTAACCGCTAGGGGTCTTCTGAAGATTTCCCTGGTTAGGCTACCTAGAGCTCATCTTCTTTTGGGGAATGGGCTTAGTGAGAGTTTGGGATTATCCTGTTGTATGGGTGGGGCTAGACCTGCATGCGGTGGGGTTATATGGAGTCAGGACTTGCCGCAAACAGTCTTGAGCAGGAAAGAAGAAAGCGACCCATTGACCCAGGAAGCAGTGATTCACACATAGACTTGAAGTATGCTTCTCACTCAAGTGACCAAAGCTTTTTTTTTTTTAAAGTAATGTTCAGTCATGATTCTCTTTTTATGTTCAGTGTACTCGCATGTATATATATATATATAATATATATTATATTATATCTATATATATATATATATATATATATATATATATACCGTATTTGCTCGAATATGGGACAAGGTTTTTTTCAGATCAAATGCTCTGAAAAGTAATCATTGTCTTATGTTTAAGGTCCTCTTCTAATCAGAGCTCAAATAGAGGTCCGACTACAAGACTAAGATCCAGATCCCCCGCAATACTGCAGTGGACCTGGATCCTCCTCTCTGGCAGCCAGTGGAGTTCTGCACGATGCCCGCAGACAACCTCCGCTGCTGCCGCCCCTTCTTCTGGGGCTTCTATGATGGAGCACCGGCATCACCTGATCTTCCCGTGCTCATACATAGAAGCCCTGGTGGAAGTGCCGGGAGCAGCACCGGAGGTTCCCCCTGGCTACCCCACTAGACACCAATCTGAAGTCTAGGGAAGCACTGGTAAGTCGGGGGAGGTTAGGAGAGGCATATAGGGGGCAGCTGTGCATAACTGGGGGCAGGTTGGCAAATAAAAGGAAATAAAAACAAAAAATATTTTCTCATAGTTTTTATTAAATATGGAAAAATAGTTTACATGTTAATTTATATTTACTAGTAAAACTTTTTTTATAGGGTAGTCTTATATTCAGGTTTTTTCCTTTTTCCCTAAATTTATATTCATATTTTGCGGGGTTGTCTTATAATTGAGCAAATACAGTATATTTATATATGTGTAAGCATGGGTGTGTACGTGTGTGTGTATGATCATGGATGTGTACTTGTCTGTATGTATCTGTGTGAGCATGGATGTGTACTTTTGTGTCTGTGAGCATGGATGTGTACTTGTGTATGTGTGTGTGAGAGCATGGATGTGTAATTGTGTGTGTAAGTGGGGTGAGATGGAGAGTGTGTTAGTGTATGAGTGTGTAATTTGTGTGTTTACATATATTTTTTGTTGGAAAGGGGGGGCAAGGGGCTAAGAAGGCACAGACCAGTTGTACGGGGGCAATGATGGCACAAGCTGTTGAAGTTGGGGGGCCCAGGGTGGATTTTCACACCAGGGACCCGTGGTTTCTAGTTAGGCCCCTAAGTACTAATTAAACATAATTATTTGCCCCACTTTGTAATCCAATTATTCAATTTACGTAGGGTCTAACTTTATAATGCTGTATGTTTTCCCTATAGAATTGTAGAATTAAGGAGTAAGTCTATTTCATATTTCAAGGAAATCAAGGACTGGAATGTATTAATACTCCATCCTATGCTTTTTTTCTGGAAATCATTATGGGGTGTGATTACACTTTTAGCTTCATCTGCCACTTAATTATTTATTGTTAGCAACATCTGGAGTAAAAGCTATTCATTGCTGTCAAAAGCTTTGTGTTTAGTCCAATGAATCCTTCCACTTTTTCTGCATTGGTCACCTTTTTTCATTTACCGTATATTAATATTCCCTGTGTGAAAAAAAAAATATTTGCAATGATATATTAAGCATGTGTCTGTCTGCTTTCAAATTAGTGTTAATAGCATCTGTTTCCTTTTTTTCCCTTTTTTAATATATAAGATCGGAACAATGCTAACATTTCATTGAACCATTGTTCTACTGCTGGCAAGCTAAACTCAGATTATAAGGAGGGCCAGATCAGCTGTTAAGAATCCAACGGGGAGCCGGATTCGATACATGCCTATTTATAAATGCCAAATAAAAGGGCTAAAGTGTGTGTTTTAATTTGTGCTGCCCTAAAAAAATATCATGGTTTTAAAACAGTTTACGTGTTAACAGTTACCATGACTCATATATACTGTGAAGATTTTCAAAATACAATATAATTAAAATTTCTGTCTTTTGATTAGTACATTGTCCCCACCCAACTGCCTCTAAATTTTGGGGTGTATTCACTAAATGGAGAGTTGTTAGCATAAATGGGTTCATTGAAAAATGTTTAATAAAATCTATCTGAAAAGCATAAATAAGTTCAGTCTGGCAAGAAGGGATTTGCTGGCCCTGTATAATGCAAAATGAAATGAATGAGGAGAGGCGTTACATTATCCAGGGCAAGCCAAGTTCTTCCCGCAGCTCACTGTGTTTGGAACTTCATAATGTAAAGTGAAGTCAATTAATTCTATAACCCTCCTGCAAACTCCCCCTTTAGTGAATAAACACAACATTGTATTAACATTTTTTCACATCTCTTATTTGATATAATTATCTTATGTAAAAGCCTATTCATTATTATCTTTTAAAGGCAAATCTCCTATAGTTAACTCTTATAAATATAAGCAATGAGTGGTCAATTTTCATTAACTTTTTATGTTATAAGAAATGTAGGGAATTTTCCACTATTCCAACACATACTGGATACTTTCTTTTTTCTGATAGTTGGGCTTATGTGTAAAAAGCAATTCTAGTGGAAAGTTTGATAAGTGATCTTATCATCATCATAGCAACCAATAAAATGGTCCGCTTCGAATGGCAGGACTTAATAATACCGGAAGTAATCGTACCACATTTTTATACATTATGTCCATTAAGTGGCCCATCTACTGTCACGTAGCCTACTTTTCTAACACACGAGTGTATGATAAGATACGGTCCACAGACCTACAAAATAAGGTGGCACTTTAGGAATGAGCTATTAATAATAAAAATGTCTCTGATATGTTTGCTAGCAGACACATGGTGCATTCCTCCCTTATACAATATATATCTTACCTTACCAGGGTCACAGCCACTTGCACTGTTTGTAAATCTCTGCTTCAGTAACGATTTAAAGCAACATTATCCTCTTATAAGACAGAAGTACATATAAAGAGGAAACCCCAAGCACCATATGCACTTTAAAGAGACAGCCTAATGTCACTGACACTCCTACTATAAAATAATGCATATTAAAGCACTTTGTGAGAACCTTAATATGCAGTCTTTCAAAAAGTAAATAATTTTGAGCAAAATGTCTTCTTACTCCATGACATTTCTTGCCACTAATTGGCTACTTGAAGCTGTAAATCTGTGGCAAAAAAGTGCCCCCTTTGAGATCAATGGGAGCATGTTCCTGTCACTGATTGACAGCTTCAAGCAGCCAATCAGTTTCAGAAAAATGCTCAATCAATGGAAAGACTTTAGAGATGCTCAATCAATGGAAAGACTTTAGAGATGAGGTCTAAACAGACCCCTGCACAAAGCTTTTAGAAGAGACAGCCCCTGGAGTAGGGTGACCACATTGGTCATGTTTTCCAGGACACATATAGTTTTTACATATAGCTGACCAGCCTCGATAAAATGCTGCCCTGCATTATAAGGGATATGTAGACTTATGGAAAGGAACCAATTAGTCAGCTATACATCCTCCATACTGCAGGGCAGCATTTCATCTTACTTACACATGCATACTAACACAGTAACATACTTACACACACTTAAACATAGTAACACACACATGTACACACTTTTTTGTACCTCTACTTCTGCTGCCTGCTCCCTTTCGGTCCTCACACAAGTGCCAAGAAATGACTTAATATCCCCTTAATCTGGGAATGAGGGAGTGCTGTCTAGTGGTGTTCTGGGTAAATGTTGGCTATACTGGACAGGAGGCCCCTTGAAATCCTAGGCGCCAATAAACGATTTCTTGCCACTATGATGACCTGGCACCTGGGGTCGATATCTCTATGTATCAGGGTCAAGCTTTTCCAAAATTGCGTGATGTAACGCGATCTATAAAAGGTGCGTGAGGGAGTATGTATGTATAGTGTAGATGTGTGTTAGCATGAGTGTGTATGCGTGTGTGTTTTCCAGGTTGTGTGTATGTGTTAGTCTGAGAGTGAATGTGCAGGTGCGTGTTAGTGTAAGTGTATGTTTGTGTGAGAGTGTGTGTAAATATGTGTGCTAGTGTTATAGTTAGTTGGGGGTGCAAGGGGCACATGGAGTAACTTTGCTTTACTGGCCCCCTGGGCCACAAGGTGCCAGCCTTCCCCTGCTGTCATCTATCTTGCTATCATAAGCAAGGAACTGAGAATCCATTAGCCCATCATCTAAAGCAGATTCTATTTAAATGTATTCCGCTAGGTATTGTGGCAAAATACGTGCCTACAAAACATACATTCTCTGTTAGAGCAGCTTAATTTGATATGCTTCACAGCTGAAATAATCATTTTGTCTAATTATAAATTTTCATTATGTGAAACACTGAAGTCTTTAATTCACAAAAGCCATTTTTAGCATCCAACGTCAGTGAGGTGTTGCTGTACCAAATCAGAAGTGAATGATTATCACGCAGCTGGCATGAAGTCACTTGGCGTGGTTGTAGTCAGTTGATGCTGTCTTGCAAGAAGCAAATTCTCCTTTACGTCCAAGGATGCTGTTCTTCCTTTCCCAGGCCTGTCTCCCTTTCCTGTGCCTGTAAAGTGTGTTAAAATATTGTAGAGCGTGTGAGTTGCAAAAGGAAGTCTACTCATTGGTGTAGTGTGGCACGGGCACTTCTCCCAAACCATGCTATTTATAGTGTATCTTATATTAGAACAGATTCAGAAGCACTTTATTTGTTCTTGATAGCGTTAAAAACTTGAAATCTGCATAAATTGCATAAATCTGTATACATTTTCTATTATAACCAACTCGTTTTACCAAATCTACTTAGAGAATGTTCTAAGCCTTTTACTAGACAGTATAGCTTGTAGCTTTTTACATAATTTAAACTAGGTGTGTCACTTTTACATACCTCCCAACATTTCAAAATGTGAAAGAGGGACACCTTTTTTTTTTAAATCGCTCTCGCTGAACTCATCAAAACAAGCAATTGCACTTTACAATGTCACGTTCGCATCGCCATTTAAAACACACTTAATTTTTGTCAGCACAGTCATGCATATTAAAAATAATCAACACATTTAATTCCCAATTGTTAGCTGTGAATAACAATTCCCATGATTCTCAGCCAGCCATCATTGGAAGAGAATTTTTTTTTCTTAATTAAAAAAGGCTAATGTTAGCCTCCCTCTTAGGACCCTTACACACTGCCTTTACACACACCTACCCATAAACAAACATATACACATACACTACCCTTACACATACACATACCGTATTTGCTCGATTATAAGACGAGGTTTTTTCAGAGAAAATGCTCTGAAAAATACCCCTCGTCTTATAATCGGCGTCGTCTTATAATCAGACCTCAAATAGGTCTGACTATGAGACGACTAAGATCCAGATCCCCCGCAGCTGCAGGGGACCTGGATCCTCCTGTCTCCCCCCCTCCCGCCCCACTTACCGGTACTTCTGAGTCCCCGGTGTGTAGCTGGGGCAGCGTGTAGATGTCTACGCGATTCGCGTAGACAACTTCCGCTGCAGCCGGAAGGAGTTGTGGCTAGCAGCGGGAGTTGTCTGCGTCCATCGCGCAGACCTTCCCCGGCTGTCAGAGATCAGAGTTCCCCGCACCAGGCAACCCCCGCTGCTAGCCACACCTCCATCCGGATGCAGCGTAAGTCTACACGCTGCCCCAGCTACATGACAGGAGACTCAGAAGTACCAGTAAGTGGGTACTTACCGGTACTTCTGAGAAATGCCTTTTAACCCCCTTAATGCCACTCTGCCTCCAGAAATGCCTTTTTAACCCTCTATATGCCACTCTGCCTCCTGAAATGCCTTAAACCTCCCTATATGCCACTCTTCCCCATAATATGCCTTTTAACCCTCTAAATGCCAGAGTGGCATATAGGGGTATAAGGCATTTCTGGAGGCACAGTGGCATATAGAGGGTTAAAAGGCATAT